>JARHVA010003325.1:1900000-2054336 GCA_037957365.1 Torreya grandis | reverse complement strand
GTTTTATAATGGTGAAACCACACTATCATGGAAATGGTGCACAACATGATTGAAGATTTAGGTTTGGCATGCACATATTGGGTAGAAGTAATGAAAATAGTAGTTTATTTGTTGAACAAGTTTCCCACTACTGATCTTCATAATATGACTCCAAATGAATCTTGGATATGGCATAAACCTTCCATTTCTCATTTTCAATTTTTTTGATGTAAGGCTTATATGCATATTCTTAAAAAGAAGAGAAAGAAACTGGATACCAGATCCATGCCTTATATATTCTTAGGTTATAGTGAAGAGTCATTAGCCTAAAAATTGATGGATCTTAAAATAAATATCTCCATCAATAAGGATGTATAGTTTGATGAGAAACATAAAACTAATTTTCCTTCCACAAACTCACATAATTCAGTAATCAGACCTCTAAACAATTCAGAAGGTCATAACCACACTAAAGGTGAAAATGATGATGAGGATGATCAATTAGTTAATATAGATCAACCCACAAGAACAATGCAACATATGCCTAAATGGTATATAAGTACATTAAGATATGTTAAATTAGATAGAGTTTTAGACACATCGACTAATTTACTAAGGATTTATATCATGACTCAAGATAAGGTCAATTTCACCCTAATGAGCATAATTATAGAATTAGTAGAGACCTTGATATTTTAGGAAGCCCTAGATTATAAACCTTAGAAGGATTCCATGGATGTAGAATATCAATCACTGATGAAACACAAAACATGGCAGCTTGAATATTTTCCACCAAGGAAGAAGCCAATCAGCTATAGATGGGTCTACAAAGTGAAATATAAAGTAGATGGTAGTATAGACAAGCATAAGTATTGATTCATGGATAAAGGATATGCATAGAAAGAAGGTGTCAATTATGAGGATACATTTTCTCATACAATGAGGATCAAAAAAAATTTGAATGATATTTTCTTTGGCTTCATAATTTGGATGGAAGATCCACCAAGTGGATGTAAAATTACCTTTCTCAATGGAAGTCTACAAGAATAAGTTTACATGACACAACCAAAAGGTTTTTCCTCACATGGTAATGAAGGAAAAGTATGTAAACTCATAAAATCTCTGTATGGTCTCAAATAATATCCTTAAGCTTGGTACATAAAGATCAATTAACATCTCATCTAACATGGATTCCATAGGTGTCCCTATGATCCAAATCTGTACCTAAAATGACATGGGAGAGAGACTATAATTATGGTAGTATATATCAATGATCTAGTCATCACTATAAGTTTAGTAAAGATGATATATGTAACCAAAAAAGATCTTAACTGATCATTTGACATGACAGATCTCAAGCTTCTACACTATCATCTTGGATTAGAAGTATGGAAAAAAAAACACCACATCTTTGTGTCTCAGATGAAATATGCTAAGACAAAACTCAATAAATTTAGGATGATGGATAGTAATCTAATTGTTACAACTATGGAGATAAGCCTTTGGTTGTCTTATATAGATCCATCATCATAATTAAATACAAATCTCTATTGGTAATTGTTTGGGAGTTGTGTTTACTTAACATATACTTGGCTACACATCAAATATGTAGTTAGCTATCTTTCATGATTCATGTAGGATCCAAAGATGTCTCACTGGAAAGTAGCAAAGGGAATACTAAGATGTATCAAGGGTATAATGGACTTTGGCCTAGAATATAAGAAGAATGACAATTTATTCTTGACAGGATATTTTGACTCAAATGGTGCAATAAATATTGATGATAGAAAATCCACTTATGGATATGTGTTATTTTAGGATCTAGTCCTATATCTTAGGGGAGAAATAAATTGAAATTTGTTTCTCGATCTTCCACTAAAGCCAAATATCATGCTATAAGAGGAGCTATCTATGAAGCAATATGGTTACATTGCATACTGTAAGGATTAGGAGTACCATAGAAGAAACCTACCATCCTATACTATGATAATGAGGGTGTTTTCAAACTTGTTCACAATCTAGTCTTTCATGAATGCAAAAAACACATTGAGGTGAAAGTTCATTTCATTTGTGAACATGTATAACAATACAACATCTAGCTCTAGTATTTCTTGACAAAAGAACAATGTACAAATGTCTTCACCAAGTCACTTGCACATGACAAATTTGAGCCATTTAGATAATTTATCTCTTGTTCACTTCAAGCTATGATGAATTAAGGATGGAGAATGTTAGATTATTTATTTGATGATTAATTCACCATAGGAATAATGTTGTTTTAATTTATTTTATTTTTATACCCATGAACTCTATTTTGGGTTTATTATTTGTAAACCTTCTTATACTGTAGGAGGTTGTTCAGGATATTCCCATGGATATATATTAGCCTATGCAATTGTTTTTTTAGCTAAATAATATTATATTCATGTTGTCAATGCTTAGTTAGTAGTATTTTATCAATCAAGAATATGCTATAAAAAGTTTATGTTGAAGAATCTTTCTTTCATATAACATGATTCTAGGATAATATTTAAGATTTGTGTATAATTGCCATTTCAATACAACTTCCTAGACTAAGTTATAAATAGTCCAAGGTGTTATCTATTCATCAGTTACAATATTTTATTAGGTAGTGTTAAGGCAATCTTAGTAACATCAATCTTTGGCTAATGATCTTCAGTTAATTGCATTTCACCCCATTAGACTCCTTTTCATTGTTTATCACCTCCGTATGCCAAATAAACAAGCTATAAGAATTAGCCTACGATGTTTATCCTTATCCTATATCTAGTTAGAATAAAACCATGCTCTCTATTTATATATTTAATTTTATACCTTACCTTTCCTTATATTTTTAGTTTATTTGAGTCTTACCCATTTTAGAGTAAATCCATTATCATCATGTTCATCCCATGCAAATGCAGGATATGTATCCATATCTAAATTATCCAGGTTAGCAATTGTATTACTCATAGCTATTCCACTACTAATCACTATGAGACCCAATACCTATAACTCATGACTGAGAGTGAAGTTTATATTTACTAAGATATCAAAATGTTAGAGGTTACCTCATATATGTTTTTTTTTTGTTTATAAAACGCAAAAGCAAATAATTTGATGCTAGAAGGAGGGCGTATTCCACTATCTAGACTTGAATATCTCTTGAGTCACACTATATATATCCTAAATACTAACTAGGTATACCTCTATCAATAACCTATTGCATTTTCGCCTACAAGACCATAGAAAATTTAGGTCAAATAAAGGTATTATGAGGAGATCCCAAGATTAATCATATTCTCTAGACAGATAACCGCTCCCATGTATAATTAATCAGCCTTGGTTGATGGTTATACCTTTAATATTCTATGGTTATCCATGATCTACCTATAAATATTGAGAAATACCTTCCCATCTTTTCTCCCTCAAGGGGAAAAACCATTGAAGAACATGTGAAAGCTTATAGAACCACTTTAGGAATACTAAATTTAGTACATGAGGATTTAGATTGACATATTTTCCCATTTACACTTGAAGATGATGCCTAAAACTAGTTCACTAATATTTATGAAGGTTCTATTAGATCTTAAAATCAATTCCAAACCACCTTCTTAAGATAGTTCAACCAAGTCACTAGCCCTAGTATCATGTACTGACTGTTGACTATCATGAAAAGAGAGCCCAATGAATCCATTAAGACATTTAATGTAAGGTTTTTTAAAATGTATATCTAGATAGAAAATTCATATAAGACAAATGTGCTATTAGATCTTGAGATTTACATAAATGATTTAGATCTTATAAATATATTTTTTATGGATAGGGAAGTTAGTACTATAGATTTGACCTAGGTGTATGTTGAGGCTATAATGGTTGATAGACAAATGAACCCTCAGCCACAATGATTAGTAAGGGAAAATGGTTATCAAGCCTATCTGATGTTAAATCTAGTCCTAAATCCTAATCAAAATAATCAGACCTAGACCCATATGGAGTTGACCTTGTCTTATGTTGCATCTAACTAGAGTTTAGGTTTATTGAATAATCTTGTCTAAGGAGTTGATCCTCATAGAACCCAAGTTTTGGTCCCATTCAATGCTTCCACTACCTAAGGTGTTGTTTTTTATTCTAATAAGGTTGAGATAGACTCCACCTATAAGATGGTACAAACTTTAAGTAATGATATCTTGGCTATGTAAAAACATATAGAAAATATTTTTAGACATAACACTAATTAAAGCTTTGGTTACTAGAGATACAATCAGCTTTTCAATAGGCCAGGGAATAATATTGAGTAGTTGCCCAATAAGATGCCAAAGATGAACATCATGGAGGTTTTGTTGCCTAACTTGGGTAGAGTTCACAACATAACCAAGCAAGGAAAACTAGATTAAGAATAATTTTGTATGACCTTTGAAAAATTTCAAAGGGAAATAGATAGACAAGAAGTACTAGCAAACCTATTGATCCATCTCTTTGTTAACCTTCCTCTTTTTGGACATCTAGTACTACTTGGTATCTGATACATATGATTTTCCATTTCTAGTAGAAGAAGATAATGAACTAGAGGATGTCATAGATGAAGTTCATGATTTTAGTAGTTCTAAAGAAATAATTTGGATCTAAGGAGCAAACAACATTTTACTATTATTACACCTCTAAGTAATAATCTTAGCACTCTTGTAGATATAAATATTATCAATAATCCACCTCCGCCAAAATATAGGGTTCAAATGTAACTCATAAAGTCACTAAACAAAGGGTGGTATAATATTTTAGAGGATATGAATAAGATCAAAGCTAATATCGCCCTACATGAGTTGGCTCAAATCACTGAGAAAAAGGAGCTGTTACTCAAATACTTGACTAGAAGATCTTCTACAGACAAATACAAGACTATCTAATTAAATGTAATGATCTATAAGGACAAACCTAGGGTTCCACCCTTCCTACTAATAATTAGAATGTTTAGTAATAATTTTCATAATTGTCTAGTTGACTTAGGAACCTTAGCCAATGTGATGCCTATAGCTATATGTTGAAATTGGGACTAATCCCAGATCATTAAAAAGGGTAGTCATACAACTAGACATTCTATAGTACCTTGTGCTAAGTAATTTCTAAAAGTACACATATAATGACCTTTAATCCCTATGTACAAGTTATTAGAATACTACTGGTTGACATCCTAGAAACCTATGGTTTATTAGTCAGTCATGATTGGTCAAAAACATTGAATGGATATCTAACCACTAAGTTATCACATATGTGGTTACCTTTGAAGGGTGTGGCTAATAAAATTAGGATTGACTAAGAGTAGAAGATGAAATATTTAATCATAAAATACAATGCCAAGAATGATAAGGTCAATTTTATATCCTCAAATACTAGTATTTACACCTTCAATATCAAACATAGGTCTCAATTCCAATAGTTTAAAGGATCCTCATAGCTATGGACCATTTAATTTGATGATGACTAATCAAAATAAGGATCAGGTGTTGGTGTGGCCTTGATAGACCCTAATAGAAATTATTACCTAACATCATACAAATTATAGTTCCCTTGCACTAATAACCATGTTGAATATGAAGCCTTGATCTTAAGCCTATAATTTGCATGAAGACATGATGTCAAAAAACTATAAATATTTGGTGATTGAGAGTTATGAGTCAACCAGGTTAGAAAGAAATACTAATATAAGCTATCATAACTAAATAAATACAAATGTAGAGACTGGGATTTCATTTCTCCCTTTGAGGATTTCAACATCAAATTTGTTCTTAGAGAATAAAACCAAATTATAGATTTATTGGCATCCTCAACTGCCAACTTAAAATTGATATAGGAGTCTAAGATGCATAAATTTTCTATAAAATTGGTATATTTCCTTTCAATCCCTAACAATGTAGATAATTTATAGTGTTTTGAAGATTAATAGTAAATTATAAAATTCATTAGAAATTATATGGCTTTTGAAGACCAAATTATATATGAAAAGGACTTGGAATGTCTAAGAGCATAATACCTTAGGGATGATGGTATCATATAGCTCAAGGAAAATAGAATAACCATGGGAATGGTATCTTTAGAAAGGATATTTGGCATAGATCCACAAGATGACAAGAAAAATCAACCAAAGATAGATTTTTCAGACTTTAAAAAATAAAATTTTGGAAACAAAGAGTACCCTTAATAAATTAAAATTAGTCTATTGAATACTTATGCTAAAAAGTAGGAGCTAAAGGAAATACTAATGAAGTACAAGGATGTGATTGCTTAGACCTATGAGGACTTGAAGAATTTTGATCCCAAGGTGATCACCCATATTTTTCCCTTAAGTTTGGGTAACAAACCCTTTAGGCAATGTCAAAGGATCATGAATCCTAGTTTGAGCTTCTAATTTAGACAAGTGTAGAAGCTATTAGATGTTAGGATCATATTTCCTATTAGACATTCTACTTGGGTGGAAAATTATATACCTATCAAGAATAAGAATATTGAAAATGGGCTATGTGTTGATTTAAAAAACTTGAAATGGTATTTATAAAATCATAAACACCCTATACGTTCCTTAGACAAGGTAATCCACCCAAACAATATGTATGAAATGATGTTCTTCCTAAATTGTTTCTCTAGATATAACCAGGTGCTGGTAAAAGCACATGATGATATGAATACTACTTTCACCATGAAGTGGGGGACATATTCTTATAATAAGATGACTTTTAGCCTCATTAATGTTAGGAAAACATTCCAATGATCTATGGATAATTCATTCCAAAGACATATTGGTAAGTGCATCATTATCTATATGGATGACCACACTGTGTTTTACAAGAAAAGAATAAATCATGTAGACCACTTGAAAAAGGTGTTTGATAAATGTAGAAGATATGAAGTGTCCCTCAACCCAAAGAAATACATATTTGGGGTGACAAAGGGAAAGTTTCTTGGCCACATCATCATCTAGGAAGGAATTTATGTTGATAAAAAATAGGTCTAGGCCATTTCAAAGCTAACACCTCCCAATAGTAGAAAAAAATTGAAATCATTCTTCACTAAGATAAAATTTATGGAAAAATATCATCTCTAGCTTTACTAAAATTGTCAAACCACTAAATGTTATGCTGAAAGAGGCAAAAAAGAATGGATAGCAGAGGCAAATGGCTCCTTCCAGGATATCAAGATGGCCATTACTTAGGACCTAATGTTTATTATCCTTGACTTCACCTATAACTTCTACTTGTACTCCTTCTCTTTATAACATATTATTATCATAGTACTCACTCAAAATGTAGATGACAATGAATGGCCAATCACTTTTATGAGTAATAATTTAAAAGATACAAAGATAAAATATTCAATGATAGATAATCAAATCTATGCATTGATCAATGTTGTAAATAAGTTCAAGCATTATATCCTAATAAATAGGATTAATGTTGTGGTCCCAAACCCTATAATCAAGCCCAATTTTAACTAGAATGAGATGGGTGAAATAAGAGGAAAATGGATGGCCAAGTTGTAATATTTTTGATCTAAAAATTAGACTTATCAATATAGTGAGAGACCAAAGGATTATCTAGATAATGATTGAGACAAACCCACACATTTGAGTTAATCAAGTTGATAAATTATAAATATATGGAGAAGAGTGGTATTGATTCAATAATTCACTATTTACTCATAGAGGCTTTCTCCCTTGAGTTGAATAGATAACAAAGGTGGGCATTATGTCTCAAAATTTCCCACTACATGATAAAATGAGGAGTCCTATATTACAAAACATATGAGGGCATCTACTTAATATGTGTCTTAAGAGAAGAAGTTGTAGATATATTGGAAAAACTACACCAAAACATGGGGAATAGACACCCTTATAGGATAGCCACAACCCATAAGATCTTAAGAATGGGGTAATATTGGCCCACTATTTTTAGAGATGCCTACACCCACATTATGACCTGACATTAATTCCAAGTCTTTGGAAAAAAGTAAGTAAATGTTATCATGCCACTACACCTAGTGATTAAAGGTCATCCTTTTGTATAATGGGGCCTTTATTTCATTGGGGTAATCAATCCTAACTCATCATCAGATTACAAATTCATCCTCACTACCATAGATTATTACACTAGGTGGACTAAAGTTGTAACCACCAGGAAATACAGAGCTTAAGATGCCATCAAATACATCAAAGAAAATATATTTAATAGGTTTGGTATGCCTATATATTTAGTCAAAGATAATGGGAGATCTTTCCAATCATCTAAATTCACTTAGTGGGATTTTAATAATAAGACAAAAATTAATTCCTCCTTACACTATTATCCCCAAGGAAATAGGGTTGTTGAGTCTACAAAATATAACTTGGTATATGAAATAAAAATGTTTGCCCAAGATAAACCAAGAGAAAGGCACATGCTATTGAAATATTCATAATGGGTAGATAGGATAAGATAAAATAAAAATCTCAAGACCTCACCCTTATTATTAGTAAATGTATAGAAACCTATCTTCGCCATTTCTCTTAAGCTCTAAAACATATTAGTTTATATAGGAGTATATGGCAGATGATCTGAGGTTCTAGTCTATATACACATAATATTTTCAAACTTTATCAATAACTAATATTTTCTCTCTTCTAGGAACCTACTGAGTCTCAATATTTTTGAGTGCATGCCTTAAAGGGTGCACCAAGAAAGGGGTGGATAGACCATTGGTGCTTCACAGGGTTATTTTCCCCTATACCACCAGTGAATATCTACACAAACTTCTCTTATGCACTTACATAATCTTTGCCTCCTCTCTTTGACACTAATCCAAGATTTTCACCACCTTTATTATCACATACCTAAGCCCAAAACCCTTTTTAATAATTTAAATTATAGTGTCAACCCAATTTAATCTGTATCCTAATTTTTAAAAGTACATTATGGATCTAGGTTAGCTATAGCCAACCTAGACTGAGACCTAATTTATTTTTATCAATTAATAATACAAAATCAATTGGACCAGCCTTATTAGCTAAAATTTTGGAAAGTTTTAGGGTTATATTAATCTATAAATACACATTCATTTCACCATTTATAAAAGAAAACAAAGTTAATTATTCATTTTCATTTCTTTATAATCTTCTCTTCTGCTATTTTACTTGAGGATTTATTGCTTAGGGTTTATACTTGGTCAAGAAACTTATCTTGTGTAAAAGTTTTGTATGCTTTAAACTTTCTTAGTGATCCTTAAAAACCATAACAACCTCTTGTGAAGCACCTTTGGCCAAGGGAGAGATTGAGTCTTGATAGGTTCATATTCAAGGTAAGTATCTCTAAATTTACTCCTCTACTTTAGTAGATAAAAGTAGCATAAGTAATGGCTTTTGAATATATTGCTCTCTCCACGCATTGGGGTTTTACCTATACATATATTAATTAGGATTCTACTATGCATGTTTACATTTTATGTTTATTACATCCACTTTTTGACACAATCTTTGGTGAGCACTATATTTTATTTTGCTTTACTTAGTGAATATGAAAACATAAGACCTAGCTAGGGTTATTGCATAGTGTTAATTGACTAGAGGCTTTGGAACCCTCTAAATTAATGTTATTGTGGTAAGAGATCCCTTGGTTATGTTTAATATATTGATCTTGGTCATGAACCCAAATATCTAATGTATCAATAATCAAAAGTGTAAGTAGTATTTATCTTCTCTATGATAGGATTCATTAATAGATCAGTTGCATTTTCATTTATATACTTTCTAGTGAACCCATAATGAATCAAACCCTTGTAGGTTTTATTTTAATATTTAATTGTATCATTATATTACATGTTTATATTTTATAATACTATATTGAACCTATCATTATAGTTATAACAATATATCATAGGTTTAACACATAGTCACTCCAAAATGACTCTATTTTATTTATGAAAGTCTTATCCAAATACAGGTGACTCAATCAATTTGTTTGACGTAGTATTCTTAATTAGTTCCATATTTTAATACATAGTCAAACTAGTCAAATATGTTCACAATTCTCATATTTAAACATATAGGTCTACAAACATAGTTGAACCCGTTAAATCTATTTGCAACTTCATTTTTAGCATATAGGATTTTATAAACTCCGTCAAACTAGTCGACTCTATTAGTAAATTTTTGAATCAGTATTTGATCATAAAAACATAAAATTTTGAAATATATACATCTTAAAACATACCATGGTTCATTATTACTCTCTCTATCATTTCAATTTTTATTTATCAAAACTATTTTTTAAAAGTTTACAGTCTATAAAAATACAACCCTATAGCCAACTAGGTTGACTAGATCAACACATTTATGTAGCCTATTTTTATGCAAAAGACATAGTTAACCTATTCAATGGTGTTATTCTGGATATGGCTTCTACAAAATAGTAGTAACCCAGTCAAATATTTTTCATTTTTTGCATATAATGTCACCTAAACTGAATATGTAATCTTCACATTCAAGGAAATTAAATTCTTTTTGTTAGTAATTAATTCACTTATCCTTTCAATTTCTTACATTATTAGAGTAACAAACATAGATTAATTAGGTGGTTTTCAAAATTATTGATTTAGTCACACTATTTTTCTATTTTGCACACTCTTCCAAATCACTTTACACACAAAAACAACTAAACATTTTCTTCCTAAGGCCTACTTACTTGGATTTCATCACCAAGGGGGAAGTTGTCTTGGTTTTTAGTAAAGTATAAACACATGGTTGATGTTATATATTGAAAAATAATATGACACCCTTATAATTATAAGATTTTAAAGTGAGGGGGTATACCCAAATACGAAGCTAGTACCATCACCAATATAAATCTCTTTCAACCTAAACTTCCTAAAACCATCCTTAGATTTATTTCTAGTTCCTTATTATAACCAACTTACCATCACATTAAAATTAAACTTCATTATAAATTACACTTAGGAATGACCAATTATATATAATTTACTTTCATTTTGTTTTCTATTTGATCATTATATTTTATATTTTAATACTTGCATTAGCCAGTCTTGGTATAAGGTTTTTGTTGTGTGTTCCAATTAGATCAATCACATTGATCCAATTACTTATGTGCTTAATTTAATTTCTTAGATATTATCTTGAAAAAAAATTATCTAGTTTTAGAACACTATCATCATTATCAATATAGTCTTTTCAAGATTATCAATCTTGTTTACCTTCAATACATAGTCACTCCCAATGACTGTGTATTTTTTTAAGTCTAACTAGTTCCCCTTTTTAATTACAAGTTCAACCCATATGACTATGTATCTTTCCCATATATCTCATTTCATCATCTACAATACACCACTAACCCATATGATTATATATCTCTTTAGCCTATCTCAATCTTATCCTTTATAACACATTCATCCAACTTGATTGTATCCTTTTATTTTTCTATTCTATGAATTTACTCACATACTCTATCGACCCACTTGACTCTATAACTATTGGCTAACAATTTTTTCTATCTGGCTTACTCTCTACCTATTTTTCATTTTTATTTCCTAATCTTAAATTCCTTCTTCAAGCATCATGAAATCCCCCATCAAAATCTTCTTAGACAACTTGAATCCATTTATATGATATATGGGATGATCTTTTCTTCCTACTTTTACTTCCCAAGATGAGTCTCACTCTTGGATTACTTCTTCTCCTCCCTCATCTTTTGATTTCAACAGGGTTCAAATCACTCAAACTGATGAGATTGGTGGATCATATACTTTTGATACTTATCAAGACAATTATCATCTTCAAATATCTCACCATAATGTAGGGGAGATTTACACAAGCCTATCCAATAACCCTGCAAGGAATCTACCACTTAAAAAACCTCACGTTAATACTATTTTAGGGAATCCTACTACAAACACTAACCCACAATTTAATACAACTTAGATTCTTGCATAGATAGTGCAATAAATTAGTATAATGCAAACATCTAACACCTCTAAAATGATGCAACTATAACATCATTTGATCAACATGGTTAATCAACCTCTTGTTCTTCTCCCTCAAAAAAATCAAAACTTTATTCCTCCACTCTTAGATATGTTATAGGTAATGTCATTCCCAAACTTATCATGCACAATAATATGCTTCAACACATCCAAAATGAGCCTTTATCCCATTTCATTTTTCTATTGATATTCATAATATATCTTGAACTATTAAATATGATGTGACTAAAGACCCTGAATATTTTCTTAAGGTATTTGATAGTCTTTAGAAAGAGTGGATCTAAACTAATACCTTTACCATGACCAAAATTTTAGTTAAAAATTCACTGTTGAGGTATTATAATGGTATGATCAACATCCCAAAAATTTTATATAGTAACTAGAGGATTTGGTCAATCCTTTAGGTAAATAATTTTAACACAATGCTCTTCCTAAAAACTACCTTAGTAATTTTATTGATGCTAAGCAACACCCTACTGAATTAGCTAATAATTTTATCAAACAATGGAAATATTTGACTCATAAGGTTAATCACAACATGAATAATGAAAACTTATTTAAAATATTTATAACAACATTAACACCTTCATCCAATACAAGGTTCAAACTTTTCTCTCTCCAAACTTTAAGTGAGGCTCTAAACCAAGATAAGCATCAATATTTCTTCATGAAATAATTTGAACCTAATACTAAAATAATTAAGGGATATATTCAACATTCAACCAATGTAATAGCTTGTAATCCTCCTCAACCCAAAGTAGGAGTCTCCAAAAGATACAATCCCCAACCTTATTACATTCCATTAACCATGAAATAAATGAAACAATTTTTAATGCCTTCTAAACCATTTACGTACCTCAATAATCCCCATAAATAGTATGACATTAATCAATTATATTGGTTCCATGTTGGTATAGGTCATTCACATGAAACATGTCAAGGGATTATAAAATTTGACATTTATTTTATAGTTGGTGATTCATTCAATCATGATGTTATGATTAAAATCCCTCATTAATATTACATTATCACTTCTAAAAAGAAGTAAGATTCTAAAGATTCTTTTTCTAACAACCCAAAATATTTTTCTACATATAACCCTCAATAACAAAAAAAGGATATATGTGTGATTGATGTTGATTATGATAAATATTACACTAATTCCTAATACCTAAACATTTATAATGTTAATCATCAAGGAAAACCAACCCATAAAGATCCCATCACCAAACCAAAGAAACCATCTTTAGAAGAGAAAATTATCAAATATATTATTACTAATCACTTATCTTTAGAAACTAATGAGGAATCTCTTCCTCCCTCTGAGCCTCTAACCATTTATCTTCCTCCTAAGCCTATTTTACCTTTTAAGCCTCATGATGGTTCCTTTTTTTCCAAAACTCATTGGAACTTCTTATAATAACTCAAATCTATGACTTGTAAAACTCCCTTCATGTATTTAGTTCTTACATCTCCTTATCATTGTAAGTTCCTAATGCAATAACTTAAAGAAATTAAAGAACCATCTCCCTTAGATGAATAACCATATTCTCATGAACATGATCCAATATAATTTCATACCATTAAATCCATTTGTCCTTCAAAACCTTTCATAGAATTATTTGAAGAAGACATTCTTATTGATGAAATCCTCTTTCAAGCCAATGATCCACCCCTCTTTATTAAAATATCCATTAATACCACGATAATTCTCAAAGTATTATTATACAAGGGGTTCAACATTAATGTGACTTATCCTTCACTCATTTAACAACTTGGATATAGAAAAGATCATCTTAAAAAAACATGATTGTCATTTAGTGGTTTCAATAGGACTGATCAAAATTTTCTCAGTTGTATTTAGATCCATCTTACTATTGGACCCAAAACTATATGTACTATGATTATGGTCCTCAATTTACCATTATATTACAATATACTCCTAGGATGCCCATGGATTCATCATATGAGGGATATGATCTATTTTATAAGATAATGCATCAAGTTCATTCATAATGGAAAATTATATAAACATGAAGCTAATCTTAACACATGGAGTATTCATCTTCCTAATACTAAATCTAAATATTAGATTCCCACTATTACAAAGATTAATAGTGACCCTTTACCCAAATTAATCAATATGAATCCTAATTTACATGTCACTCTTACTGATTCTAATGATGATGAGCCTAATGATTTAAAAAATACTTGTAATACTACCAAGCTACCTCCTTACATCTCAGAGTGGATACCTCTCTCTTTGTTACCTCATGATTATACCATCCCTCTCATTGATGAGATCACTAATTTTCATCATCTATGCAATGCTTATGAAGCATCTTATGCACAATATGAATCCATGTGTAATGATTATGGAGTGTCTAAATTATTTTTATATCCTTTAATTATATCACCACATAAATTTAGTGATCTAGGCATCTCACCCTCTAAATTTCCTTTTAAGTCACAAGCATGGACTATTTTTCCAACCTATGATGATAACTACATCATGGCCCAAGCTCAATAATGGGACTTGGATGTTCAACATTATCATATAACTTTAGCTGAAATACATGCTTTTAACCATGATTCTCATACCATTTCCATAGATTTTAAATATGAACCTAAAGGTTATGTACCTCTAGTTAATTCTCCACTTATACTACGTAGGTGGTTAAAAAAACCCTTGCATCTTCAAAACTTACATAACCTTATAATACTCTTATCACATTAATTATTCTACCAGATCATCTTCTTATTTAAAAATTCTAATGATACACCAATTGAATTTGTTTAACCTTCTTATATAGTTCCACCTACTCTTGAGATCATCCTCGATGCCAAGGCCACAAATGTATGTTACAAAAAATATAAATACAACCATTATGGTAACAAAATTATTGATATTAAAGTAGATGTGGAATATTATGGATGTCTACCTATGTTACCTAATTATGAATCCATCCTTGAATTATTTCATGCTCAATAACCTCAACTTCCTTGAAAACATCACAAAATTGGGAATTTCAAACAAAAGGCCCCTCATTTTAACAACTTAATTGCTAGAATTGATCCTAAAATCAATCCTATTTCCTCCCTTCCTAATGTGCCATATAATTTTCAATATGTAAATGCTATACTTATTAAGGAAAATATAAGAATCAAATATTGTGTCCCCTCATGCCCTTGACCTAGAACAAGTTCTAGAGAATTCACACCAATTAAACATGATAAATTTAGCTTATTTTTTACAAATATCATGATAATTTCACTTGTTCTTATAAGGACATGCTTGGCATTGATCCAATTATTATGGTGCAAAATATCATCACATATCATGATGATAAACCCATTTGACAAAAATATCAAAAATTCCCCCTTGATGTTTCCAACTTATGCAATAAATAAATTATTAAAATTTTGGATGCAAAATTTATCAAACTCATGGACTATTCTTAATGGCTCTCAAACATTGTCCTTGTTTATAAAAAAGTCACCATGGTCATTCATATTTACATCAATTTTCATAATCTCAATCTCATTTATCCTAAGGATAATTTACCATTACCTTCGATAGATGCCATCATCAATTCATTGTTGGTTATGAAATGTTGTCCCTCAGGGATGGTGTTTTGGGCTATAATCAAATTCATATCCCCACTAAAGATAAACACAAGACAAATTTTACCATGGAATGGAGAACCTATTACTATGTTAAAATGCCCTTCAGCCTTAAAAAAGCTAGATCTACCTATAAGTGGGATATGATCCATATTTTTCATGATCATATCCATAAGACTATGTAAACCTATGTGGATGATCTCATCACCAAATCAAAAATCTACAAAACTCATTTTTTTGATCTTACCATTAGCTTTCATTGATTCATCAAATATAAGGTTATATTAAACCCCTACAAATGTATCTTTAGTGTCATATCTGGTAAATTACTAAGGTTTTTAGTCTCTTTTTGTGGTATTGATATTGATCACACTAAGATAAATTCTATTGTCAATATCCCTATTCTTGTTTTCATTTGAGACATTCATACTTACCTTGGCAATCTTGGGTCAATATGATAATTTATCCCTAAAATGGCTTATCACATTTATTTTATTAATTTTTTTCTTAAAAAAAGGTAATTATCTTGAATGGCCCAGTATTTTTTATAAATAATTTAACAATATGAAATAATCATTACTTCATCCTCCCACCCTTAGTCCACCTTCTAATGACCATCCTTTAATTTTTTACACTTTAACCACACCTGTATTAGTTGGGGTAATTCTTTTCCAATAAGATGATACTGGAGGAGAGTATGATATATACTAAATCAGTCAAAGTCTCATAGATTATGTAAAAAATTATACGAAAGTAAAACATGATTGCATCATTATTTATTTCATAGTTGAAAAGCTCTGTTATTACATGATTTATCAAAAAACTTATGTCATAGTTCATTCTAACCCACTTCTATACTTTTTCTCTAAATCCTTTCTCCTTAGAGACAAAATTGGAAAGTGGATGGTTATTTTAATGTAATTTTATCTCTACATCATCATGCAAAAAAATATCAAAAGATAAGTCATTGTTGACTAACTCCCCACAACACTCATACCCACTACTAATCACCTTTAAGATAGTCTCCTCAATGATAACATCCTTTATATTGAAAGTCTTAATCAGGATATCACTCTTGAATATTACTTACATAACTTCACTACTAATTTAGAAGCAAGTAATCAAGAATATTCCTCTGTCATTTGTGTTATTACTAAATCTAAATTAGTCATCAAAGAACTTTCTGAAATCAATGTCAATTTACATGAAGGCACTTGGACCCTTCATTTTGATGGTGCCACATGTCTCTAAGGAGTTAGTTTAGGTTGTATATTGAATAATACTCATCATAAAATTATCCCTTTTGTGTTTTGACATACTTTTTATGTCACTAATAACATGGAGGAATATGAAGCATTAATCCTAGGTATGAGAGAAACACTTGACTTAGATATTGCATATCTACACACTTTGGGTGGCTCCCAGCTCATTTATCAATAGGTTATTGGTGATTATCAATGTAAAAGTGAATATATTATTATTTATCATCAAATGGCCACTATCCTTACCAAATAATTCACTTCTTTTACTGTACAGCCAATCCCTAAGATCAAAAATTTATTATTGATTCACTTGCTTCTTCAACATCTTTTTTTATTTGTACCAAATTCTCATCAATTTTACCTTTATTATTAAAATAAAAAATTTCCCATCTTACATCCAACCAAAATATTCCCTTAGATCTCATATTTAAGATGTCAGCATTTGATAAAATAAATGGTACAAAGACATTATCTAATTCCTTAAGTATCAAAATTACCCTCTGAATATGGATCCCCATGAAAAGAATCACATTCAAAAAGAATATTTCAAATATATTTTTTGATATAAAACATTTTATTATCACAATGTTGAAGGTACCCTACTCCATTATGTAATGAAAGAAGAGGTTCCTCCTCTCTTTGAACAAGCACATGGGGGCATTTGTGGTGGTCACTATAGTGGACATGCTAAAGCATGAAAATGCTTATGTATGGGATAATTTTGGCCTAGTGTTAAAAAATATGTTATCAAGTTGACTAAAAGGTGTAGTTCTTGACAAATTCATGATGATCTAATTCACTCACCACTAGCCAAGCTCCAAACTATAGAATCTCCTTGGCCATTATCCATGTGGGGATTATATCTCATAGGAAAACTACCTATACCATAGGATGGCCATGTCTTTATCATCATGACTTATTGTACAATTAACCTTTTTTAATTCCTTATTAGGTTTATAATATTTTCTTAAGTCTTAGTTATGTGTGTATTTTATTTATTTATAAATATAATATATAACTATAGTTATAAGGTGTCACTCACCTTCCTAATTCACTTGTTGAATTTAATGTTACTTTCATGTAACTTTCCCTTCCATAATTGGAACACACTTTCCTTAACTCTCTAATGGAATAGGTCACAAGTGACATGCACATGTGAGTCTTGTAATGTAATCATGGGATTCCTTGTAACTCTCATTCTTTCCCTCTTTCTCTATAAAATAGCCCATAATATCCTCTTTTATCACTAGAATATTATATCTTTTTCTCTTCTTATCTTGTTCTCTTGATTCAATATTTTACTTATGAATATTTTGGTTTCAATCCTTCTAATAATATCACATGGGTTTTTCTATAATGCATTCAGTTTCTCACTTTAAACTTCTTGTCTCATTTGTGGTTTACACCTTGAGAAGTAACTTATCTTGTGATTTATTTATTTCCACACTTTCATACTATGTCATTTATTATTATTCTTAGGATAAATACTTTATGGTATCAGAGCTAAGAACATATTATTGAATTTTTTTGGAAGTGTGAATAATTTTATAGATTTTTTAAATATTTCTTTCATAAGGGATCCACCCTTGCTATATATTTATATCCATCTCTCTCTCTCTCTCTCTCTCTCTCTCTCTCTCTCTCTCTCTCTCTCTCTCTCTCTCTCTCTCTCTCTCTCTCTCTCTCTCTCTCTCTCTCTCTCTCTCTCTCTCTCTCTCTCTCTCTCTCTCTCTCTCTCGATTGAAATTAGTTGTATCTAACTCACTATTGTAGGATTTTTGAAAATCCTAGTTTCCTTGTTTCACCTGATTAATAAGATCTCCAATTTGAGTTTGTGTTACACACACATTAAGCAATAATTTTTTTTATTTTACATATATATAATTACTTTCAGCTTTCTAGTTTTTTTTTAAAACCAATTTTTTTAATTTCTCAACACTAATATTTATTTTTGATCTTACATCCATTTTTTAATATTTTTTATTTTATTTCTCATATATTTTTAATACTTCTTGTATTCATTTTTTCTATTTGATCATTAAAAATCAATCATAAAAAAATATTTGCTTAATTCATATATTTAGTTTTTTTTCTCTCACAGAGATATTTGTATGTCATTATAACCTCTTTTCCCAAAGTTATAGTTAGTATTTTTTGATATTTATGAAAGGTATCCAACCCTTATAATAGAAAAACATCTTATATAGTTGAGTGTTGAAGTGAATGTGACATAGGTCACCACATTTGCATAGTTCATCACCCAACTAGATTTGTACCAGATCCTTTATAGGCCATTGTTCATTTATCAGCTCTCCCTTCAAGCATAGATTTTTAATGTAAAATATTTTTTAATAATTTTTAGTTTAAACACTGCATTTTAGGTTTTACTTTCCTTCTTTGGCATTGGTTAAGAGAGTTTTTTGACACAAAATCCCTCCTATCATTTCTTTTAATAATATGCTTTAGATTACCACATTTCATTTTTTAGATAACTATGTTTCTTTTTTAGAGAAAAACATTTCTTTTTTAAATCAAAGTGTTTCTTTTTTTTTAGTCAAAACTATTTTCATTTAATACATTTTTAGTAATTTTTTATTTTTTTTGTGTTCATTAAATAAGTGGCATTCTCCATTATTGTATAAAGTTTGTTTCAAAACAATCATGCTTATTCTCTTTCTTTGATTCACAACTCAAAGAATTGGTTTTTTTATAAAAACAAAACAAAACAAAACAAAACAAAAAAAACAATATCAATTCATCATTATATTTATTTTGGTATTCATTTACAATGGGTGTCATTATATTTATTCTTTTATTCTATGTGACAAAAACAAAACTTTTCATTATTTCTTCCAATTAAGATGATTATATTTAATATAAGCCTTTTTGCCTTGGAATATATTCCTTTTAATAATATGGTATTTTTTATATTTTTATATGAGATTAAATATAATGAGCCTTATGTGGTGTTTTATCTCACATATGGTGCTTTAAAAAAAAAAAATTAAAATCCAAACTCAAATCTTTTTTTGGTTCTTATATTCAAAAAGGAATATTTTATCGAATCTATACAAACTTTTCAAATAAAAAAGAATTCTTTTCTATTTTTACAAAATAAATAATCTTTCTACATTCTTATGTGGAAGGGAAGACCATAAGTGATTTATTTATAATTTTTTTGAAGAGTGAATTAAATTTAAAAAATTCCAACAAAAATTAACTTTCCAAGTAATATTTAAATCCATTTAATTGGTGTTTTGGTATGAATTTAAATTTGTAAGTTATTGATCCTAGTTTTTAACATTAATATTTTTAAGTGTTCATTGGATCAATTTATGTTTGTAATAATTGATTTTTTCTCAATACTTGTTAAATTGGCATTTTTTTCTCTCATGGCTTTCAAATTGGCCATTTTTTCAAATTTTAAGCACACTATAAAAAATAACTCTCTTAAAAATACAAAAAATTGTGATCTTAAACATAAAATTCAATGTCAACGTGATATAATTTGTACTTTTCACATTTTCATTCTTGCTTTTCAAAACCAAATGCAAACTATGCAATATTTTATTGATACATTAAATTCTAAAACTATGTATTTTGTACTCACTACTATTAATGAATATCATTATGCTCCTAAAAACACTCAAACTAATGAGAACACTCCTTTAGCCAACCCCAACTTAAAAATAATGCACTCTATGGGGTACACTAATGGAGGTCTTGGTAAGTGCGAGTCTGGTATGCTTGAACCTATTTATATTGATTCTAATACAAATTTTAAAGGTATTGTTTTAATTATTATCCTACTTCTAATGCAAAATTATAATCTTATTGTCCTCCTCATCGAGATACTTATAATGAAACTTATTTTGATTATACTACTTCTAATGCTCATGCTTTAGTTAACATTGCTATAACTTGTATTCATTATGGAAAACATGAGCATCATATATCTAAATGTTAAAATTTAAATCCATGAAAATGATTGCATAGTTTTAAAGTAACTAAATTTCATACCTCTAAGGGTAAAACTATTTGGATTCCTAAAGAAAATGACTCTTCTAGAGACTTTGATCTGTCTTCCTATGATAATTCTTCAAATGCTTCACATACAATATATTTTACAAGTGACATAGCTTCTTTGTCTCCATTTTGATTTTTAACTCTCTTTATTAATTCATTGATTTTTATTGCATAGGATATATGCTTTGATTATAGTGACCAAGTTCTTTTCATGTAGATTTATGCACTTTATAATGGAAGTTATATTTTCTCAAATCATCTACTTTTATTAAATTTTGTATGTAGATTGTATTTTCAGCATAGTGGTTACTTAACTTGAAAGATTGATGTTATCTTCTTTGTATTGTAGGTTTTATGGATCACTAATAATTATTGGTCTTTGTTTTATTGTGGATTGACCACATTGTCTAAAGAGGATTTTTAGAGATTCTTGGTGATCACGCTTTTTTACTTACAATGTTTGATGGAACTTTCTCTAAATTTTTGTAATTCCTCTTGAAATAAGTCTATTTTAAGGGGGAATATTATGTAATTTCAACTCCATTATTTATTTGTAAAATTTTCTCTTCATGTTTGTAACCATAAATTAAGCTTAAGGGGGAGTGTTGAAGAATTAATCTTATTTGGGTCCTTCTTAAGTTTATAGGATTTTCCAAAGTCTTAGTTATGTGTGTATTTATTTTATTTATAAATATATTTTATTCCTACCTTTATGAGGTGTCACTCACCTACCTAATCTACTTGTTGTGTTTAGAGTTACTTGCATGTAACTCTCCTTTCCCTACTTGGCACACACTTCCCTACACTCTCTAACGGAATAGGCCACAAATGGAACACACATAGGAGGATTGTAAAGTAATCATGGGATTCATTATAACTCCCATTATTTCCCTCTTGTTCTATAAAAGAGCCCTTTCACTGATATTCCTCACTAGAATATTATAGTTCTCTCTTATTCTCTTGTGATCTTGATATAATCTTATACTTATGGAGATTTTAGTTTCAAGACTTATAATAAGATCATGTTGGTTTTTATACAATGTGTTAGGTGTCCCACTTTAAAATTCATGTATCATTTTTGGTTTACACCTTGAGAGGTAATTTTTCTTGTGATTTCTTTAGTTTTGCACTTTCATATTGTGTTATTGATGATTTTTCTTGGGATAAATACTTCACGTCTACTATATATTTTACCAAATGGGTAGAATCTATGCCTCTTCTCAATGTCATGGGAACCACTATTTCTATGTTCATCCTCAATCAAATAATTTGTCAATTTATATTTATCCATGCTATCATTTTTGATAATGGTGGTGATTTCAAAAATAAGGATCTAAAATAGCTATGTGCTAATTCAAAATATTCCATAAATTCCATGCCTTATCATCCACAATGTAATGGACAAGCTGAGTCCACTAATAAAATTATTAATAGAATCCCTAAAAATACAATCCTTAAAACTTACATGGACTGTCACCTTCATTTATATCCCATACTTTGGGCCTATTGCACTAGAATACACACTGCCATTGAGGCAACACCATTATTTCTAGTCTATGGTTTTGATTCTATCCTTCCATTAGATTTTAATATTACCTCATTAACTATATCCCTCCATAGAATTATACCAGATGAGGAATTACATGAAGCTTTCCTTCATGTTCTTAAACATCTCGATGAACATCACCTAGCTGCTCTGCAACATAATTGCCAATACAAGTCTTGTATTACCAAACAACATAACAAAAAGGTTAAATTCCACACTTTTAATATTGGTGATATAGTCCTTACATTAGACTATACCCATGATAAAGAAGGTAAATATTCCCAAAAATACTGGGGCCCTTATTTAGTAAAAGATATACTTGGTCGTAACACTTATTACCTCCAAACTAATGAAGGCCACATTTTCAAAGAACCCACCAATGTGTAATTATTGAAAAAGTATTTTGTTTATATACATCCCTTATTATCATGATTTCAATATGTCATCCTACTAACACTTTTTACATAATTTTTACACTAGTTTTACCCTCTACAATAGTTTATCTTTCCACAAATTGCAATTCCTTATTTTTGTCCTTTGGTTTCTTTTTCTCATGAGTTACATTGTAAAACCATCAATAGGACCCATAATTCCCCATGAATTACTTTTAATTTTATTCTTTTGTTATTATCTAATGGTTTTTTAAACCCCTTTGGGTTTTTATTTTATGAGTTGTGGTGTAACACCATGGATAGGGCTAGGCCTTCCTCAAAAATACCATCTTTCTCATTTTTATTTTTCACATACTATCTTTACCCAGTTGGGTTCTTCCTTTATGAGTTGCAGTGTAATACCATGGATAGGACCAGGCCTTCCTCATAAAATCACCATCTTTATTTCACTTAGTTTTCCTTATATATAATGCCAAACAATGGTTACAAGCTTTTGATCCCTTGTTCTCATATTTAATTTTTTCTTTTTTTGTAGATAAAATTACACAATAAACTATGTTAGCATGACTTCCCACATTTCAAACATTATTATGATAAGGAATCATACTTACCTATCATTATATCCCTTTTTTACCTCTATCACATTTTTTGTGATTTGAAGTAATTAAAATTGTTTCATGATTAATTCCTCTTGATTTCCTTTCCTTTCATTCTAATTAAGTTGAAATAAGGTCAAAGTTAAGATAAAACTTTTATTTCACATGAATCAACAACAATCTTGGACACCATGTTCTCTAAGTTATCTTTCTTAAAAACCAAGTCCAAAGGTTTCAAATGATAGTCATGTTTATAAATTATGTTGGTTATTCCAAATCCATATGGAGGAGAAATAGAAAAATCCTTCAAAAGTTAAAAACCAAATCATTTGAAATAAAAGGTAATGATCAAAAATAAATACACAACATCAAAATTCAAAATCACACCAAAATATGTGATTAATAGCACATCTATTATCTCCAATAGATTCTAAAGCTCCATAGTTAGCCTCATCATAGAGCGAAGGTCCATTAGGGTGTGATGGGATAGTAGATTAAGATATGATAATTAAAATTAATCTATAGTGATATCTACTTTCTCATGCAAGTACCCAATCTTCATAGTAGACCAATGGCTCTGTAAGGGGTCCTGAGGAATGGGGAAAATGTTGTGGGAAGGTAGGTCCATTTTAATTTTTATGCATATATACTTAATGGGATGATATTCATACTTTATTTTGTGACCCAAGATTTGTGTGATTCAAAAAAGTTCTTTAGAGACCTTAATGTTGAAATTCATATTATTTTGAAAAACCTAATGTCAATGTCTTAACTTCAATAAAGAGTTTCTATACCTTGATTTTTCCTTGATTTTCCCTTCCCATTTCATATCCCCCTTTAACAATAAAGTTTGATTCTAAATATTTTTTCCCACTTATATATTCCCTTATCTTCACATCTCACAACATGTTAACACTACTTTATTTTGATTTTATATATCTTTAGAACAACACAATATGCTCGAGTGATTATGTATTTCTTTCTTTACTCCATTTATTTACATTTATAGGATTGCCTTGGCTTCTTTTAAAATTTTCCATTAGTGTACCTCTATTTTTTGGAAAACTATGTCCATTTATATTTATCATATACTTTTTCCATTGTTGAGTGAGGTCGGCTTGTTACATATCACTCACCAATGTTTTTTTACCTTTTATGCACTTTTTCATTTGATGATTGAGTAAGGATTTTTAATACTCACTCATCAATGTTGTTTTATCATTGTTTGTCTATCTTTATTTAAGTAATAATTGTTACTATTTTTACATTGATTTTTGATTACCATGTTTACTTATATCCTGTTTTTAACTTGGTTTGTTTGCCTTTCTTACTTATGGTTTACTTATTTGAATTCTTAGGTCATTTATTATCCTTGGATTTTTGGTCCTATTTTATCATTTATCATGTTATCTTCCCAAAATTCAAATTACACCATGCCTACACCATGTTAGTTATCCTGGCTTTCCTATGCTTGTTTATTTTTATCTTTAGTTTTGTATCCTTGGGTTTGTCAAAATTAGTCTATGTTCCCTCAATAATCAAAACTATAAACACAAAAAACAACTATAAAGTCATAATTATAATTTAAGATACACATACATTACTTTTATTTTTCAATTATTCCATTTCAGTCATTTACCTTCAATTATTTTATGTTTTAAAATATGACAATTTATTCAGCTTCAACATTGTGTGTTGATATGTTCTTTTCTTGAAGCACCATCCCATATTGCACCTGAGTGACACATGATGAGCTTCAAGTGGGGCATATGTATACATATAATATTTTCAAACTTTATCAATTACTAATACTTTATCTCTTGTAGGAACCTATTAAGTCTCAATCTCTCTAAGTGCACAACTTAAAGGGTGCACAAGGAAGGGGGTGGGTGTATACCATTGGTGCTTCATATGATTTTTGTACCCTATACCACCACTTGATATATACATAACCTTCTCCTATTTACTTCCTAAATCCTTACCTTCTCTCTTGTAAACTCCTTGAAGATTTTCATTGCCTTCATTAGCACCTACCTAAGCCTAAAAGTTATTTTGATAGTTTACATTATATTTTTGTCTAAATTGACCCTATATCTTAAATGTTAAAATCATGTTATGAGTCTATGGTAGCTTTGGTTAATCTAAACTGAGTCCTAATTTTTTTATCAATTAATGATATAGAATCAATTGGGCTAACCATGTTAGCTAAACTTTATGAAAGGTTTAAGGCTAGATTCACCTATATAAACATTCATTTTGACATTTATAAAATAGAGAGAATATTTAATTATTCATTTGTTCTTCTTTACAATCTTCTCTTCTACCATTCTACTTGAGGACTTATTTCTTAGAGTTTACACTTGTAGAAGAATATTGTCTTGTGGAATAGTCTTGGATGATTTCACCTAGTAATACTTGAAAACCACAACAACTTCTTGAAAAGAACCTTTTGTCAAGGGAGACATTGAGTCTTGACAACTTCATCTTCAAGGTAAGTATCTCTAGCTTTACTCCTTTTTTTTAATAGATAAAAGTAGCATAAGAAATGGGTTTTAAGTATATTTATCTCTCCATGCATTAGGGTTTTACATATACATATTTTAATTAGGATTATCCTATGAATTTTTAATTTTTATGTTCATTACCCCCACTTTATGCCATAAGCATTTCTGATCACTATATTATATTTTACTTTACTTATCATTTACTTAGTGAACATAAAAACACATGACCTAGCTAGTGTTATTGCATAATGTTACTTGAATAGAGGCTTTGGAACCCGCTCTAGTGATGTTAATATGGTAAGAGATCCCTTGGTTAGGTATATAAAATCCATCATAGTCATGACCCCAAACATATAATATATCAACAATTAAAAGTGTACGTAGGATTTATCTTCTTCAAGCTAGGATTGATTAATATATTAGTTGTATTTTCCTTTGTATACACATGCCAGGCTATTGGATATAGTCCAAATAGAATATTTAAGGACTAAATAACTATGAAGATTTAATAGAAATCAATATATTTTCAAAATATGGGTTGATAAAAGGTCCAAGATCAAATCCTTTATAATGTTAGACCTGATTCTTCTATGGGATAAATGCCATGAGGAAAAGGTACAACATGACAAGTTCACTCCCTTATGTATTTGAACATAGCAAGAATTAGAAATATAATTAATGATATTTGGGGTGAATTAGTCTCTTAAAACTTTCTTACACATTTAATTTAAAATTTATTGAACCATCAAAGAAATACAAAGATATAGCAATGCATAAAGAGTCATTTACATGAGAATAACACAAGAAAAACATATATGAGTGGGAAAACCTCAAGGGGAAGAAAAACCAATAATATTTAAAACATTTACTATAGTAATATAAGTAAAAATATCAATTTTAGTGAAGAACAAACTTCACATGGAACATCAACCCCAACTAACTAAGCACCAACACAACTAGGCTTTAACAATAACCCACTTGTAAGGAGGCACCAACCCATAAATGAATTTGAACCAAATTATCAACCTAATTAATTTTATAAAATTAATTTAAAATTTTATCAACCAAATTATGATTACCACCTCTTCATATCTTCACACTCTTATCCCTCTCAAACTACCTTCTAGGCCTCTTCACTCAACTAGCCCTCGTCTTAACTTGATTAGGTCATATGGCCTTGATTTTAATACACATTAACATTATTATACCTTCATGATATTTTATATGTAACCTTATTATGTTATAAAATACCTCCTTATACTCTTAAAATCTCTATATAATTCTCTTCAACTCACTCATTCTCTAACCAGTCAATTAGGCCTATTTTGCCTTGTTCTTATATGAGGCTTTTGATCATCCACTTCTTGGTTGTAAATACAAAATTTAACACTTAGGTTTTACATAAAATAAGTATTATTAAATTAATAAAATATTAATAAAACATTAAAATATTTTTTTCATAACATATAAGACCAAAACCTCTTTTAGGCCTTAAGGAGACCTAATTCAATTAAGCCTTCATTAGCAGACATTACCCTTTTAACTTCTTTGAACACTTTAAAAATTTATAAATCATATAAAAATAATTATTACACTAAATATACCCATACTAATCTCATATTAGTTAAATTACATGTTTTATATCCAACCACCACTTAAATCACACCATTAGTAATGCTCACAATTAGGCCTGTGCATATCTAGAAAGTCTATCTTGAATTATCAAAGATAAAAGACCAATTATATAAAAAAACATGGAAATAAAAAATATAAAAAGAAACTTTATGAACTCAAAAAAATTTAAAAATCAATTATACTTCATTACATATGGAAAAAGGACTTTAAAACACTTCTGTAACTTGCTCACTTAGAACTACTATTTTTCCTTAAAGACCAATCATGGTGATTTTGACCTTCAACACATATATTAAAAAAATAATAATTAATGTGTATTATCTTATGATAAAATTATACCATTAAAAGATAAAAATTATAATATGGTCATATGGCAATATTGGTATTGTACCTCATTGTCTCATTTGAACTAGACATGTCAACTTATGAGCAACATTTTCATCATATCCACTGAGCTCCAAAACTTATATAAAACATGATCATGTATTAAAAGTATTTAAAAATGTCTCCATGAACTTTGATTCATCCCTATTCCATGATAACACATCCCTAAATATCTTCTCACTACTGTTTGGGTTTCTCATTATTTTCACCATTGGGTATGTTAGTGATCGGTCAACTTGGATGAGTGGTTCAACACCCATGAGGGATATAACCTACATATAAACCAAAATTTACAAAAACTAAAAGTCTAAATTTTTTTTACATCCATTTATCAACTTTGATTGTTACAATAATTTTCTTAGAAACTTGCACTTTCTTGTAGGATTTACTCACACACATGACCAAAAAATCACACCTCAAGATTATTTTGAGAGTTTAATACAACCTCTAACCACTTAAATAGACATACCAATCCATTTTTATCACTTTATAACTACTTCATTCATATTGAGTCACTATTAGAGTTCTTTGATAGTTTAAACCATATTCCAATCTTAATGATCATTCATAAAGCATATACCCTTAATTCAAAAACAAATGAATGTATTTTTTAGATAGGACCCTTTACCATATACCATGAATATCTTAGGTTACCATTAAAAGGTTACATATTCTAATGAAAACATGAAATTCCTTCTCGAGTTGAGAACCCTTCATTATATGTTCTCGAGAGACCTCAAAACAAATTTTCATGCCTTTTGTTGAAAACCATGACCTCAAAAAAATTTAAAATTATTTTAAAAATATACCATACCTTTCAAAACACTAAAATATCCATAATTTATTTGGAAATAAAACATCATACCCTATTAGGCCATACTCTCTCTCATTACTTGCTTAGACCTTGACTTGCAAACCACATTAGGCCTTGAAACTGACCTTATAACCATTGTCCAAGATGTAAACACCTCATATACATGACATAAAACATTTTATCATGCTAAACCATTTCCATACATCCTTCATATGCCTTGGAAATACCTCATTAGTTCATGCAGGATCTAAAACTAGTCTAGTTATAGACTTGAACTTAAGGTCTTACCCCTGTAGGCTCACCTTGAAAATATCCTAAGTAATACAATGCCTCATATACATGTTTAATAAACTTTATAAAACCACTCATGCCTATGTGTGCTTATCTTACCAAGACTTTACATGCCATGACTAGGCTTTTTAAGCACTTGAAACCTGACAACTGACCTTGAAACATTCCTTGATGTTTATAAACCTTGATCACATGCCTTGAATTCTCCTCAAAAAAATGTCATACCACTCAATGATGATATCAAAATAAGAACATTAATCAATGAACTTACAAACACCTTTATTAATAACCTTTGAAATCAATGACAACATCAATGCCAAACCTGAACAATAGGAATAATGACCAATAAGCTCCCCATTTATCATTGATCCCAAAAGATACTGTAAAATTATCAGTCTTATCTCACCATTTTGGTCTTTCTCCACCTTTGACAAATATTACAAAGTGATATTTACAATTTATTAGATCATACTCCTTATAACCAAAATACTAAACACGTAATATTATGAGTTTATGAGACATAATATCCCCTTATATCCATGCATACCTTCTTATAATAACTCACCTATTCTTGGAGCTAATGAGCTTGGTTAGCTCCCCCTAAGTACTTCAACTTCTTCAATTATTGTTAGGGGTAGGAATTACACCGAATTCCTATCTTAGGTGTTCAAAAGCTACCTTTGAAAGTGGTTTGGTGAGGATGTCTATGATTTGATCATGTGTAGAAACATACTCAAGTATGACACTTTGTTCACTTGCCTACTCTCTTAGAAAATGTTACTTGATGTGAATGTGTGTGGTTCTTGAGTACATGACAAGTTATTTGAGATGCTTATATCACTTTTATTGTCATAATAGATAATTTTAGGACCATCACACTCCATCTTATAGTATTGTAAAGTCATCTCATAAATAGGACTTGAGTGAAAAATGAAGCTATTAAAATTTACTCAACCTCATAAGTGGATAATTCTATTGATAGTTGCTTCTTTATTATCCATGAAATTAGGCACCCACCTTAGAAGAAAGTTCCTTCACTGGTACTCTTATTATCATCTATACTTCCTACCCAATATAAATCTATGTAGTCTATCAAATTAAACTATTTGATTCTTGGATAACATAATCCATACTCCATAGTCCCCTTGAGATACTTGAGGATCCTTTTGACTGATTGTAGATGATTTTCCTTTGGATATTATTTAAACCTTCCCATGAGAACTACTACTTACATGATATTAGGTATAGAGGCTATGGTGTCTATCAAACTTGAAATCATTGACCTATATGATGTATGATTGACCTTTGAAAAATCATCTTCCTTTCTCAACTTATACCCTGTGATCATGGGTGTACTAACTAACTTGCAATCTTCCATCTCAAACTTCTTCAAAATCTCTCTTATGTACTTGTCTTGTTATATGAATATACCTTTTTTATATTGAGTTATTTATAACCCAAGAAATAATGATATTTCTCCTAGCATGGACATCTCAAAATATTTCTTCTTCCTCATTCATATAACCAATCCAAAAGATTTTTTTTCTTTCTTTTATAAGTATTTTAGGTTCAATATTGGATAATAGAGCAACATTATCTTGATTTAGATTACTTATCATTCTTTTCCTTGTTTTCATACCTACATTCTTGTTGCCAATGATTTGAGATTTAGGTTTATCTCTTTGAATCTATCTTGAAGGCATTTTTGATTACTATCTCTCTTCAAATTATTATTCTTCCTCATCAACCTATATAGCCTCCTCTTAATTCTTGAAGTCTAGATTATCTAGAGTATCTTTTGACTATGTGTATGATTTCTTTGTCTCATCCATCTTCACATTGGTGCTTTCCACTATCTTTTGTAGCCTCTTTTTATAACATCTATAAGATGCGATAATTAATGATTATCCTAAGAATATACCTTCATCAAATTTGGAATAAAACTTTCCCAAGTCTTCATCATCTCTTTTGATTAAAAAAATTGCTCCCAAACACTCTAAAGTGTTCCACATTAGTAGGTATTCCATTTCATAGTTCATAAGGAGTCTTGTTTCTATTAGTACTTATTTATCCTCTATTAAAAATCTAGACAAAAGTGCTTATTTACTCTCTCTAATATCCATCAAATAATATAGACTCATTTAGCATAGTTATATTCATCTCTTGAACTATCCTATTCTTCATTTCCACTACCCCATTCTCCTTAGGTATCCTAGTTATTTATAATTATCTCATTATTTCATGAACCTAATAGAATTCATCAAAATAATTGGACAAAAACTCTCCTTATCTATCATATCTTAAGAACTTGATTATCCCATTCTTGTCATTCTCAACAAGATCCTGGAATGCCTTGAACTTTTCAAGAGATTCTAACTTTTCTTTCAAGAATGTAACCCAAATTATTATTGTGTAATCATCTATGAGTAACATATAGTAGATATCTCCTTAAATGATTTTAATTCCTATAGTCTAATAGAAACTAGTGTGTGTTAACTCCAAGGGTTTTATAGTAGAGTACTCATTGGACTTAAACTTTATTCTAGTCTACTTACTATGTTGACAAGCATTCGAAAGTATGTTTGTAGTTTTGGTGATCTTAGGCATATTATTTATAGACTTATTAGTTCTAATCTTGACCAGATTAACAAATTTTAGGTGACCTAACCTTAGGTTCCATACACAAATTTCATATATCTTGTTCATGAATAATCTTTCCATCTTGATCTCATTCAAGACATATAGATTGTTCTCAGTCCTCTTAGTATTGGAAATTAGCCTTATTGATTTGGATCTACTTATATCATACCCTCTATCATGAAAGTTTAATGTGTGTCCCTAATTACACATTTGAATTAAACTAAGTGGGTTATGTTTCAAACCTTATAAATACAACACATTTTATGTCTTGGTCTTCACATTGTCCAAACTCAAGACACCCTTGCCAAACCTCATTATTTATATAACATTGTTTTCAATTATATGAACTTATTTATGTCTCCTATCATGTGACTTGAGAAACACACACACACACACACACACACACACACACACACACACACACACACACACACACACACACACACACACACACACACACACACACACACACACACACACACACACACACACACACACACACACACACACACACACACACACACACACACACACACACACACACAAACACACACACACACACACACACACACACACACACACATCATTTCATGCCTTCATGTTGAATGTGAAAGGTAGTTTGAGCTAGCATAAAATCCTCTTTGGTTTTATGTTCCTCCTTGGAAAATAGTACATCTTAACTCTTGAGCTAAATATGATTATTCCTAAATTTCTTTGGCTTACATGTCAATCTTTTATTCTTATCATGAATTATATGGGATTCATATGTCTTGTTGAATCTTGAGGTCCTTTTAACTCTATTAGAGCAAAATATTGCAATGTGTCCTATATTATGATAGATGTAGAAAAAAAATTTATATACTTACGTCTTGACTAATTACTTCTTTCCTATGGTCTTATGATGACTTACCATTTATTTAATTATTATGAATAATTTATCTATTCACGTTGGTACTCTTGACTTATTCTAACTTCTCAAAATCTCTCTCAAACTTACTTATCTTATCTATGAGTTGTTCATGCTCAACCTTCAAGGAATATAGCTCTATCTGCAGCTGGTCATACTCAAATTCCTTTGACCTAAAATTTGTGTTGACACCTTATAATTTAATCTTGAGCTCATTGATAATCTTATTTTGATTCTTTAAATCATCAATGCCACTTATGAGCTTAGATTTAAGGTCTACTTCAACTTCTCCTTTTTCAATGTCATAGTAGACTTCTTCATCATACATGTTTTCTTATTAATTTTTTTCAAATTCATATTATTCTTTTTAGGATCACCTTAAAGATGTTATACTTGTTTAAAATTACCTATCTTTGATACCAATTGTTAGAAACACAATGACTTGGGGGGGGATAATTAGTCTCTTAAAACTTTCTTTCATGTGTACTTAAACATTCCTTGGCACCAACTCACCCAAATAATTTATTTTATCACCTTTATATAACCTTGTTTCAACCAAATGATGATGACCACATCTAAATATTCCCACTCTTATCCCTCTCATACTACCTTCTAGGCTTCTTCGCTTAGTGAACCCTCTTTTTGACTTGATTAGGTAATCTGACCTTGATTCTCATACATAGTAACCTTGCCATATTTTCATGATAGTTTACATAAAAAATAATTATGGTATAAAATAACTCCTTAAAATATTAAAATTTTTATATACTTCACTTCAACTCGCTCATTCTCTAATTAGTTAATTAGGCTTATTATGCCTTGTTCTTATATTAGGCTTTTGGTCATAAACTTCTTGGTCATACATAAACACTTTCCCACTTATGTTTTCAATAAAATAGGTCTAACTATATTTTAAAAAATTAATAAAATATTAAAATAGGTTGGTCATATAATATATTTCAAAAACCTCTTTTAGGCCTTAAGGAGACCTAATTCAATTAGGCCTTCATTAGCACACATTACCCTTTGAACTTATTGGAACACTTTCAAAATTCATACATATTATGAAAAATTAATATAAACTCAAATATACCAATAATAATATAATACTAGGTAAATGATACATTTTATCTCTAATCACAACTTGAAGCATGCCATTAGTAATGTTTTCAATTAGACCTGTGCATACCTAGAAAGTCTATCTTGAAATACTAAAGATAAAACACCAATTAGCTAAACAACCATGGTCATAAAACATATAAAAATAAACTTTAGTATGTAAAAGAATTCACCAAGTGAATTATACTTCATTAAACATGGTAAAAGGATTAAAAAACACTCTTATAACTTGCTCACTTAGAACTACCATTTTTCCTTAAAGACCAACATGGTAATTTTTACCTTAATCACTTATATGACCACTTAAAAATACTCCTAATGAATTTGGATGATATTATGATATTATTTTACCATTATAATACATAAATATAATATGTTCAAATCTTAATATTGTTCTTTCAGATCAATCTCATAATCTTGTACTTCAATGTCTCAACTAAACCAGATAGGTCAACTTATGAGAAATATTTTTATCATATCCACTTACCTATAAAAAATACATACAACTTTAAAATTTATTAAAATTATGTAAAAATTTATCCATTCATTTTTATTCATCCTTATTCCATGATAACACTTCCCTAAACATCTTCTCACTACTGCCTAAGTTTTTCACTATTTTCACCATTAAGGTTACTAACTGGTCAACTTGGATGACTAGTTTAGAACCTATGAGGGATATAAACTATCTATAAACCACCATTTAAATAAAATAAAATCATAAAAAATTGTCTTCTATCCATTTGTCAATTTTGACTTGGTCAATTCTAATTGCTACAATAATTTTCTAAGAAACTAACACTTTCTTATAGGGTCTACTCACACACTTGACAAAAAAATCACACCTAGAGATGCCTAGGAGAGTTTAATACAACCTAAAATCACTTAAATATCCATACCAATCAGTTCTAATCACTTTATAACAACTTATTACATATTGGGTCACTATTAAGGTTCTTTGAGGGTTTAAACCATCTTCCAATTTTAATGATCGTTCATAAAGCATAGCCCCTGAATCCAAAAACTAATGCCTAGAATTTTTAGATATGAAACTTTACCATATACCATGAATATATTTTTTTTTTTATGTAGAGGTATGCATGCCAATAAATACTTGAAATTCCTTCTCAGGTTGATAACCCTTCATCTATACACTCTAGAGACCTCAAAACAACTTTTCATGCCTTTTCTTGCCATCCATGACCTCAAACATTGTGAAAATGATTGAAAAAATATACCATCCATTTTAAAATAGTAAAATATCCATAATTTCATTAGAAATATAACCTCATACCCCATTAGGCCATACTCTCTCTCATTGCTTGCTTAGACCTTGACTTATAAACTACATTAGGCCTTTAAAATGACCTTCTAACCATTTTACAAGATCTAAAAAACTCATATAAATGACATACAATATTTTATCATGATAAAACACTACCATACATACTTAATATTCCTTGGAAACAACTCATGAAACCTCATTAGGTTAGGCAGGGTCTATAACTAGTCTAGTTGTAGACTTGAACTTAAGGTCTTACCCCTATATGTTCACATTAAAACTCTCATAAGTGATAAAATGCCTCATATGAATTATAAATAAACTTTATACAACCACTCATGCATGCTCAAACCTTCTCACTAGGACTCCACATGCCATGACTAGGCTTCTCAAGCACTTGCAAGGTGAAAACTAACCTTGAAACATTCCTTGATGATTTTACACCTTGATCACATTCCTTGAATTCTCCTTAAAAAATTTCATACCCTTAAATGATGCTATCAAAAAAATAACATTCCTCAATGACCTTATGAACACTTTTATTAAGAACATTTAATTTCATTGACAACATCAATGCCAAACCTCAAGAGATAATGATTTATATCTAAGATACCTTAAAGGTAAGGAATTAGACTTCCTAGTTAATGGGCAGTATTTGAATCACTAATTCAAGGCTTCCCCCACTAAGGATGTTTCTAAATAAAAGATACCATGGTAGAGCTAAAATTTAAATTAGGTTTTACTATTTTCATAGATAGATTCCTATTTTATATCTCTATATTTATTTAGGTTAGTGTTATTAATTTTTATCGTATCCTTTCTTATTTTCTACATATTGTTTCCTTAGCTTAGTTCCTTATTTTATAAGGGAGTTGTCTTTTATTTTAAAACAACCTGATTGACTCCTTTTTGGATGATTGAAATGATATCAAATTTTCTATGGTTCTTTTCCATTCTTTACCTAATTACTAAATTCATGATAACATGTACTAAAGGGAAAGTTGAGTGAAGTAGGGGTCCTATAATCAAAGCCAATGTGAAACCTATAGTTTATTCCTAGCCTTTGCTAAAAATTTTCAAAATTAAGATAAAATAAAATCACTATTTCACACACAAGTCCAAGGTATGGAAAAGGCTAGTATGTTGCATGAAGTTTTGGAAGTCTCATTCATATATATAATTTAATTATCATTTTATGGCATGATCTTTGTTCACTTTATAGTTTCCAACTAAATATTTGGAGTTATTGAATACTCTAGAGTATTCCCCCTATAAGTCACCATTTTTTGTACTCAACATACCCTACTCTCATTTTTTTTCAAATATGGAACCATTTCATCTTGAAAACAAATAGATATAATGGGGGAACCATTTATTGGTATTCATCATGTACTTAACAAGATAGGATTTCCTAACATTTTATGTTTGGGTTTATGGTTAAGAATATATTTGACTTAATACTAAATAGGATTCACCATTACCTTAGCTATCCATGTACCTTAAAGGAGGTATAATCTATCCTCCTTAAATTTGATGTAACATGGAAACATATCTCAAGTTTTGGGTGACCTATGGGAGAGATGAGTCTCTAGATTGAAGGGCTAGCTCCATTTCACAAAACCTAAAAATAACCACTAGTCTATTTGATTTTAAGGGAAAAGAATATAAGAGATTAACATTAACATAAAAAAAGTGATTCACCAAGATTAACTCCATAATACTACCATTAAATTTCACTATGAAAGACAATTTAAAAAATTGATTTCAACACCCAAGGTTTATCTAACAAAAGCGTTTCAACATTAAGGTCAAATTCAATACATTTCTCAAGGTAGATGAATAAAAGGTCTGATTATATGCACTATTACTCTTACTTACACTTAAAGACATATAAAAACAATTAAATATAATTCATGTGATCTATTAGAGGGTAGACTACTTGCACAAACCATGAGAGAGTGAGATGAACAAAAGGAGAGATAAATATCACTTGTCATTCAACCATGAACTACTTCACACACTTAAATAAGAAGTTTAGAACTCAAAATTATCTTTAAATATTTTATTAAAAGGCAAAATAAATACTCAAACTAGAAGGGATTTATCATACCAGATGTGGATGTTTATAAAGCCAAAAGTGGTTGCTTATATAGACAATGGCAAAGAGAGAGAAAGAGATGTGGATGTAAGAGAGATAAATGATGAGTTTTTAGTAATTATGAAATTATTTACCCTCTTCAATAAAATATAATACAATAATATAAAACTCCCTTGAGACATGTGTCAATATTCTCTTCAAGTAACTCCATGAGGTTGGTGAAGATGAGAGGAGAAAGGACTCATTGAGCATATTTGAGGTTTTAGAGATCTGCCATCTTGAGATAATGAAGTTAAATTTTTGAAACACTCCTCCATAATTTTTATAAGTTGGTTAGGACATGCCACATATCTCATATCAACTCCACAGAATGTGATAAGTGTCAGCATCCATGTTTCATATCGACATCCACATTTCAAATCTCTTTTAAGCGAAAGGTTTCAACAAGCTAAGTATCGGGATCAGGCGGAGGGTGCCAAGTGGCAATCACAAAAGGTTTCAATTTTTATTTTGTAAAAGTGATGGAAGGTGCCACGTATCTTAGCTAAGGAGAGAAAAAGCCACCACATGTCAACCTCCAAATTTTCTTCATTTTATTTCACAAATATAGTAAAGACTGTGGTGGGTCTCAGGTTTTGTTTCTGAAGCAAGCAGAAGCCACCAAGTTTCATTGTCCATGTAAATACAAAATGAGACCTAATTATTTCTATAATATAAATAGATTCATGTGGAAAATAGCACGTGTCACCTTCCTCAGGTTTCTCAAAAGGTGGATAAAAGCAGTGGAGATCACCACATATCCCTAGTTAAGTAAAGCAAAGATTGCCACATGTCCTTTATTGAGGCAAGTAGAAATCACCACCTATCCCTATGCCCTTTTTAAATTTTCTTGGTCAAGAAATGTTGTGGGTCTTATTTTTTGTTAAGTTGTTAAAGTTTTGAAGAAGTAGATTGCTACAGGTGTCAAAGGTAGAACACTCCTGATCAAAGACACAAAAGAGTATAAGTTATGCGAAAAGTGTCGTGTGTCTTCAGTAAGTGCTGCACAACATGCCAAGTGTCATTCTCTAGTGTCTCCTAAGTAATAAGAAGGTTTTCAAGGAATTGGCCAAGTATCTTCTTCCATTTAATATAAGGGAGCATCCTATGATCTATTTCAGTGAATGAACTGTCGAAAGACAGAGCATTTCGATTAGAGAGAATTTTTTGAGAGAATTATTGTCAAGAGTTTTAGACTTTCTAGAGTTGTGATTAGGAATATCATTTGCCTTTGTTTTATTTTCTTGAGTTGGAAATTTTATGTAACTGTGCATGTTTATGTGCCTCTTATGTGACTAGATAATTATTAAGAAGATTGAATCTTGTGCCTTTGTTGATATTTTCTGTGTCATTGCAAAAATAGTCTAAGCTTTGTTGTCAAGAGTTTTAGACTTTCTAGAGCTATGATTAGGAATATCATTCGCCTTTATTCTATTTTCTTAAGTTGGAAATTTTATGCAACTATGCATGTTTATGTGTCTCTTATGTGACTGGAGAATTAATAAGAAGATTGAGTCCTGTGCCTTGTTGATATTTTCTATGTCACTGCAAAAGTAGTCTAAGTTGTGAGCCTCTATTTATATTATTTTCATCTTTTAAATTGATCATGCCTTGTTTTCTCTTAAATGTAATTGAATCTTACATATAGTTTCACTATGCTTAGATTAAGGGTCGAATTACATTTAGGTTCATCACCACAGTTAGATTTTCTTTCTTTGCATTTGTGTTTCTATTAAAATTCTTATCCCTTTTCCTAGTATACGCTTGATATAAAGAAGATACCAGCTTCTTAAAAAAATGTAGGTTGTTTCAAGTTGAAATTCCCACATTCTTGAAACTTTCCATTGTTGGTGTTAGAAACAAAGCACAATTTTAACCATCAACAACTACCATTAAATTTCACTATGAAAGACAATTTACAAAATTGATTTCAACACCTAAGGTTTATCTAACAAAAGTGTTTCAAAATTAAGGTAAAATTCAATACATTTCTCAAGGTATATGAATAAAAGGTCTGATTATATGCACTATTACTCTTACTTACACTTAAAGACATATTAAAACAATTAAATATACTTCACGTGATCTATTAGAGGGTAGACTACTTGCACAAACCATGAGAGAGCGAGATGAACAAAAGGAGAGATAACTATCACTTGTCATTCAACCACGAACTACTTCACACACTTAAATAATAAGTTTATAACTCAAAATTATCTTGAAATATTTTATTAAAAGGCAAAATAAATACTCAAACTAGAAGAGATTTATCATACCAGATGTGGATGTTTATAAAGCCAAAAGTGGTTTCTTATATAGACAATGGAAAAGAGAGAGAAAGAGAAAGAGATGTGGATGTAGGAGAGATAAATGATGAGTTTTTAGTCATTATGAAATTATTTACCGTCTTCAATAAAATATAATACAATTATATAAAACTCCCTTGAGACATGTGTCAATCTACTCTTCAAGTAACTCCATGAGGTTGGTGAAGATGAGAGGAGAAAGCACTCATTGAGCATATTTGAGGTTTTAGAGATATTCCATCTTGAGATAATGAAGTTAAATTTTTGAAACACTCCTCCAACTACTATGAGAATATTGACACCTTCCTCAATGTCTAACATCTTAGCTTGACACTTACATACTCCCTCTATGCTAAAAGACTCTTTTTTATTAGAGAGTTAACAAATTGTTTGAAACTTCCTTGGAGAATCTTGACACATTTACTTTGACTTGAAAGATGTATATTATTCTTTAATAATTCATCAAAACCTTCCTTAAACTGATATATCTCTTGGACACCTACCTTTCATACTCTTACTTGCATATCATGAGGTTCTCTTTCATTGATCAAGCAGGCCAAACAACAAACATGGCATAATTTATTGACACTTATCACTTATATGTCCATAAGCATTCAATAAAACTCCTTTAATATGTGATAAACTTGTCTATGAAGTCCATTTTTCCTCTAGTCTATCATGAAGACCTTGGGTGAACTCAGACTTGTTTTTTGCTCATCTAGATGGCTGCCTTAGCCCATTAAGACTTTCTTCAACACAAAAAACTATAAAGGTGATTTCATGGATATTAAAGGTTAATTTTAAGGTTTTATATGTTGAAAAACATACTCATATACCCATAATAATTTGTTCCATATAATCACCCATCTTTATACCTTATTTCTCATAAACCTATAAAATGTAGCATTTATCACTTTTGTACATGTGACAGTACAAAATGACTATGTCATCAGGACCATAAAAGAGTATTCAAAATGTTATAACTATAAAATATGCAAATTAAATGGATTTGGATGCATTTTATTCAAGTATTCCTCCATCAGGCTTCTATTAGGGTTTAAGAAGGTTTAAATTCTTAGAAATGGTTGGTAAAGGTTAGGCCCACCAACCTATGAGATAATGCCACTATTTTATAGTATAAAAGGTCCCTCAACATTTAACACATTATTATAACTCAATATAAATGTCTCTTTATATTTATGAGTTCACAAAGGTGCTTTTCAGGTGACCATCATGCATTGTGTGTACTCTTAAGGCCATTTTATGCCAAAATGGCCAATTCCAAGTTATCCTCTAAAATCCAATGTCATTATCACCTCTAAAAATTCCATAAGAACACTTAAATGTTATATTTAGGTCCCCATTTAACCCTTTACTACTTTTGACCTTAGTCTTTATGTAGTGATGCTTTATGGAAGGTATTAGGCTAATAGACCTAATGATAGTGTTTCCTATGTTTTACCCTTAAAGGGATTGATATAATCACTTGGCCACATTTGAGTGTATATAATCCAATACCTATACCCATTTTATCACTTTTTTTGTCTTTTTTAATCCATTTTCTTCCTATATAACACCTTACATAGTTGGCTAACTAAACCTTAGGGTGTATCTATAGGTTATCATCATATGTGGAGACCCCTGTAGGTGATCTTTGAGCTATAAGTAGTTGTGTCTCACATTATTTTATGTTCATAGAGGTGATTATAACCATTTAATATCTAAATAAATTAAACTCTACCTTGAGAACCCTAAACTTGTCTCTTTCTCCTTATGACTAGCTATAGGTGGTGATTATAAAGTTTTAGGACTTCTTTTTGACACTTGACACTGCAAGTTTTGTGTAAACTCATCAAGAATCTAAGTGAACTAAATACCTATACAGCCATTAATTACTCTTATTCTATCAATCTCTTCCATACATTTAGATATTTCTTTTAGGTATGATGTGTTAAAAGAAGCTCTTAATCTCATCTATGAGTTTTAGGCTTTCCTCATGAGATGTTATTGTGTGAGTCTAATTCCTTATTTTGAGATACTAAGAAAAATTTCCCATTTTATGAAAAATTTCATTACATACCTTTCTCATAAATAACTTTAGACTAAGAATAAAACTTTAATTCAATTTGGTAGGGAGGCTTATGATCTCATTTGGTTTGGTATATGAAGAGATTGAATGCTGCTTGTTTGGTCATATCTCTAACTTATTTTGGGCTTGTTAGACTTTCAATGACATTTTAAACTTGTTCACACTTTCCAACAAAATTTATTATAAACATTATGTATTATATATTCTCTGGTTATATTTAGTGGAGTCAGTCATATTTTAATGAGTGTCAAAGAGTTTAAGTTACACCTTCATGTTGTCAAGACACCCCTAACACAAACTTAGACTCATGAATGTCCACTTGTAGGTCTACAGGTCCATGTGTGAATGAAACACTTTATTGGAATTTGTTTGAAGGTGTAATTATATTATCACCATCATTATATAATACTCATAATACTTTAATGGTGTCTCCTTCATGCTACCTTGGATTTATCATTACCACTCAGAACTAACATTGAGACTCAAACCTAAAGAAGGTTGTTCAAATATTGTATAAGCATTCCGAAAATAAAGAAACTTAGATAATATATATAAGATTAAATTACAAGGTATAGAACATAAATTATCTAATAATGAATATATTCTATGAATAATGGAGTAATTGAAACCTCTAAAAGTGACAATCCTTCAAAATAACCAAAACACACTTGCAGTGGGGTGGTATGCTCACACACTTGAGGCATGTTTTTATCTTGTTAAATAAATTCATGAAGATAAATTATATGATTAAACTAACATAAAAATTATATATTTTACCTATGGAAATAACCATCAAAACCATTCTTCTCCATCAGATTCTAAAGTGGATAAACATAAATTAAAATAGACCTTACTTGCATGGATAAGGCATAGTGACCTACTGTCACTCTTTGAGATTGTTAATAATTGAGGGAACATGAATATGACAGAAAATTACACTAATTTCAATATTATTATGATCCCTAATAATTTCCAAAGTTTAATCTCCTGACTATCTCTCTTTTGGCCATACCATCCACTCAAATTTTGCCTTTCTAAGCTTATGAAGGTAGTGATGGAGGAGAGAGAATGTTTGTATGACCTAAAGCTTGGTCCAAATATTGAAAATTATTTTAGGATTCCCAAGGGACTCTTTGAAACCATTTATAACTTAAATATTATCTTATAAGGCTATACAAGTGCCCAAAAGTGTTTGTAAAGTGTCATTTTGCTCATTTTAGGCATTGAACTATAGATTTTGTTAGTATTTAACCATACCTAAACATTATATGACATATTTATGACATTAGGTACGTTATGAGTCTTCTTAAATAGTTTTCATCTTGGAATGGTATGTGAAACTCCTCTAAATGGGCCAAAAGGTGACCAAAATATCATTTTAGCACATAAAACATGATGAAAGGTTAATACATGATATTGTCACCTTGGAAGAACATTAATGAGATTTTATAATGACTCTAATTATATAAAATATTTGACCATTATTAATAATACCAAGACATTGAAAATGACCCTTAGGACTAGACAAGTATACATAAGACCAAACCTTGGACAAGGTTAGATAAGGATAAATATGACCACATAGAGAACATCTAGGACCATTTAAGACCATGAAAATACCACATAAGAGTTTTTAAAATCCTATAAAATTTTCAAACTAGAGGGGTTGACCAATTTTAACTTGGGGTCAAAATTTGGTCAATAAATTAGCAATTCATAGGGGTAGCATGCTTATAATGCTAATGTATTAGTGGCTTTATCTTCCCATTAGGAAATGGAGTCACCCTTATGCTACCAAATTCAATTGACATGCCTTATATAGACTTTAAAATCACACCAAACTACACAATAAGAATAAATACACTATGTCAAAGGCATTTAGGGAAAACCACACACAAAAGACTCAAAACAACACACTTAACCTATTATGTATAGACTTCAAAACATGTTTGAGGTTATTAAATAGTTCCTCTTGCTTTAATCAAGGTAAAAAATAATGTTCCTTGAGTCAAAATTGGTCCATGAGAACAAATCACCATATGATGGATGCTTGTCAAAGAAAACTTGCTTATGAAGGTGATCAAATGACTTATCACTCATGATACCTCTACTAGCTACAAGTGCCTCACTTGAAACCCATTTTAAAGGTCCTTTTAGCTCTCCTTGAGGTATGTTTGACATTTCAACCTAATTTATCTCTTTCATGGTCATTTTATGCTTTTCAATTTGATTTTTTATAGTCATGAAACTCTTATTAATTTCACCCTCATATAGATTATGATATTATCGATGTTTAGAAGCATAAAACTTTCCTTCTTACTGGCCATATATATATATATATACATATATATATACATATATATATACATATATACATATATATATACATATATATATATATATATATATGTATATATATATGTATATATGTATATATATATATACACATATGTATATATATATAGATATATATATATGTGTGTGTATATATATATGTATATATACATATATATATACATATATATGTATATATATATATACATATATATATACATATATATATACATATATATATATATATATATACATATATATGTATATATATATACATATATATATATATATATATATATATATATATATATATATATATATATAAGTGGCTCAAGATCAGAATGAGGTATTTTTTACTCCTCGAAGGATAAAATATATTTTATAGTGACTTTAAACTCCTATTTATACTCAATAGGTTCATCAATGAACCTATCACCAAGATCATGTTTCTTTTGAAGAAGGTTTGACGCACTTGTTCAAATTATTGCATTATGGCATGGTAATATTGCCATAGATCATCATGATATTTTTTACTATCACACTCATGTAATTTTTAATCTTGGCTAGGTAAAACTGAATCATCTTATTCATTACCATGCTCTAACATGGTTGGAAACTCATCATCATCATCCATATGCATAAAATAGTTACCCCATGTATCTTATTGAAGCCCATCATCAAAATTTACCTTATGAAACTCATCATCCTCTTCATGAATAATATATGTACCAAGACCTATCTCTCAAATATGATTGTATGGATCAAACCCATGTTGACCAGCTCCCCATTCATCAAGGTATAGGTTAGCTATGCCATCAAGATGTGTTAGAGGTTCTTGATCACTAGGATATTTTCCTCTATAATTAATGTTGAAATTTATGTTTGAAGTATTAGGAATATATGGATCCAAATTAAACTTATCTAAGGGTTAAAACTTGATAAAAACTTAGCACCACAACTAGTCTTAAATTTCATGTATGACCAATTTGAATTCAAGTACCCTCCAATCTTTGTAGTGAAGTCCCTTGACAAATAAAGGACAAAGTGAGGTAGCAAATCTACAACCACCACATATTGGGAGATAGAAAATGTAGGAAAATAATAGATATTTATTTTAAAATCTTTAATAATTTTAACTATATTGGTATTTGATCTATCCAACTATAACACCTCCTTAGAGTGTGACTCATACTTAAATTTTGCTTGTCTACTACTTATTTGGGCAAGATTAATGTACTTATTCCACTGTAAATCAATAAATTATGAAATAATGAATCTTTAATTATGATTAAGAGTTACAATGGAGTATTTCCATCTTTAATTTTAGGTTTTATTGGCTACCCATCCTTGGTCTTCACTCTATTTGTCACAATTGCCCCTCTTTCACTAGGCTATCTAGGTGATGCATTAATCTTGGAGATCTCATTTTGGAGTAAGTCTCTTTGAATAGGTATGGATAGTGTTTCCCACATTGGTAGAATTACATGAACCTTATTCATCTACTCCATAATACTCATAGGAGATATTCCAACCTTGTCATGTACTTAAGAATTCATAGCACTACCACTAGCTTGTGTAACTTAAAGCATAAGAGAAGGCATAGAAGGGGCTCTAACATTTTGATTTTTCTAATTTACCTAAGCCATAGGAGCTGAATTTTAAATACCTAATCCTTGAAGTTTTTTATATTTCACATTTGATCCACTACTTATTCCTTTTACTTCTTTAACTATTCTCTTATTTGACCTTGTATTTTTAGTTATAGATCTTGAAAAAATGTTGAGATTACCTTGATAGTTGATTGCACATGAGTCCTCTTAGTAGTAATTCATAAAGTTAGAATTTGATTTAACATATTCTCCATTGTTCTTTACTCAACTTATCATCTCTTCTTCAATCATGGAAGTCATTATTCCCCATTAAGCCATATAAGTTTGATTGAATGCATAATTTATGTAAGTGGAAGAGTCATGAGGCCGGTCCCATGAAGGCTACACTCCATTGTATTTTACAAGGTTTTTTTGGATATGTACAATTACTTTAGAAGTATAAGGAAAATTTTAATTTTTTACATCGTGCTACCTCATGTGAGTTAGTTACCCTTGTCCTTGATATTGACCTTGAGAAGGTTGTCAAAGAGCTTGGTAAGAATGATAAGGCTGGAAAGGGCCTTGAAAAGACCTCCATTTTTATTTTTATTTTTATTGTTGTTTTTATTTTTTAATTTTAATATATTTAACCTATTATCTAAGATACTTAATCATATATTATTCTTATTTCTTTCTTGGTTGATTAGGGGTAGCTTGCTTGTGCTTGGGTGTAGGAATATGATAAATGATATGCATAGGATCTTGCACATTAGGGAACAAATTAATTATAAGTATAGGGGATATATTAATAGATTTAATAAGGTATTTCTCTACCATTATGGAAATCTCAAAATCATTAGGCAAATTATCCCATCCCATGGATTGAATCATCATGGAGATATCATAATTAAAATCCTTGAGGTAGTAAAGGAAAACATGATGGTCAGTAGGCCTTACTAAGAGTGAGATCCTATTCCAATTCTTTTTAAACCTTGAGTTGAAGTATTTAATGTCCTCTTGAAGTGATATCTTAATTTTAGTCAGTTACTCAGTCAGATAAAAGTGGTCAGATTTGTCTTCAAATCTCCTTCTCAAAGCATCACCCAATTCATCCCATGTATTGATGAAGTTGGGGGCCAAAGTACCATACCAATCAAGTGCATTTACTTTTAAATAAATATCAAATAATATTATATCAATGTATTCTTCAATGATTTTATTTATATTTCAAAAAAAATTAATGTTTGTTATATGTTCAATAGTAGTGGAAACTTCTCTTGTGTATGAAGGCACACTTTTGAGGGATTACATAGGGATATCATTATAGTGAGAAATGGATAAATTATTATGGCCATTGAAGGTAATAAAATGTAAGTTCCTTGGTGTTGTCATATTGTAAGTTAGACCCAAGAAAATTCTTTTAAGGGGTAAGTGAGCAGCCAAAGACTTTTCGAAGTATGGATGGGTATTAAAAAACCTCTTTGATCTAAGAGAATAGTAAGGTAACTCTAAAAAATAAAAATGAATGCCTATATTATAATATATTATGTTTACCTTAGTAATGAAAATAAAACACTATTTTTTAGCCAAGATCCAAGAAGTGTTGGAGTCACCAAATGTTCCATGATGGAATCTTTACAACTTCAAATTTTCTAATGTTACCATCTACATTTGAAAAATTCTTGGAATATGAGTCCCATAGAGCATACCAAAACTATTATAGATAAAACTTTCACCCTAAATTAGGTATAATCCATCCTCCTTCAATTTGATGTAACACAGAAACATCTCTCAAGTTGTGGGTGACTTATGGGAGAGATGAATCTCTAGGTTAAAGGCCTAGATCCCTTGCACCACACCTATAACTAACCACTAGTATAATTTATTTGAAGGTACAGGGATAGAAGACATTAACACTACTATAATATAGATGACACATGAATATTAATTCCATAATACTACCATGAAATTGAACTATGAAAGGCAATTTACAAAACTAATCTCAACACCCAAAGTTTATCTAAAAAAAGTGTTTCAACATGAATGTAATATTCAATGTGTTTCTCAAGGTATATGAATATAAGGTCTGATTATAAACACTATTACTCTTCATTACACTTAAATAAATTCAAAAACAACTAATTACACTTCATGTGACTAGTTAGAGGGTAGACTACTTGCATAAAGCATGAGAGAATGAGATGAACACAATGATAGATAACTATCACTTTCCATTAAAAAATGAATTACTTAACACACTTATAAACTAAGTTGAGAAATCAAATATAGCCTAAAATCTTTCATTCAAATTCAAAATTAGTACTCAAACTAGCAGGGCTTCCCCCTACCAAATGTGTTTGTTTACAAACCTAAAAGTGGTTGTTTATATAGAGAATGGTGAAAGAGAGAGAGAAGGATGTAAGAAAGAGTAATGATGAGTTTTAATTCATCATTAAATAAGTTACACTCTTTAATAAATGGGAATATAATCACATAAAACTCCCTTGAGACATGTGTCAATTTTCTTTTCAAGTAACTCCATGAGGTTGGCAAAGATGAGAGGAGAAAGCACTCATTAGGCATCTTTGAGGTTTTGAAGATATGCCACATATAAATAATAGAGTTAAATTTTTGAAAAAATCCTCAAAATACTATGAGAATAATAACACCTTATTCAATGTCTAAAATCTCAGCTTGACACCTCCATACTCTCTCTATGCCAAAAGACATTTTTTTGATTAGGGACTTAGAATTTTTTTTTAAACTACCTTGGATACTCTTGACACCTTTAATATGACTTGAAATATGTAAATTATGCTTGAATAAGTCATAAAACCCTTCATTTAACTAATATATCTCTTGTACATATGCCTTTCATACTCTTACTTGCATATCATGAGGTTTTCTTTCATTTATCAAGTAGGCCAACTAGCAAACTAGGCCTTGTTGTTTGACACTTGTCACATAAATGGCCATGGTCATTCAATATAACTAATTTATTAGGTGATAAAAATGTGTGTGAAGTCCCTTTATCCTATTATATATCATTAATACCTTAGGATAACTTAAACTTGTTGTTTTTTGCTCAGATATATGGCCACCTTACTTCACATTAGCCCATTGAGACTGTCTTCAATACATAGACATATAAAGGTGATTTAATGGATAGTAAATATGAATTTTAAGGTCTGAGAGGTTGAAAAACATGCTCATATAATTCCCATAATGTTTTTCATCCAATCACCCATATTTACACCTTTTTCTCATTAGAAACCTTAAAAAATGTGGCATTTATCAATTTTGTACAAGTGATAGTATGGAGTTACTATGTGATAAAGACCTTACAAGAGTGTTCAACATGTTCAAATTATCAAATTGGAAAATTCAATTCATTTTGATGAATTTTTTTTAATATCTCTTCCATTGGGCTTCTATTAGGGTTTAAGAGAGGTTTAGGGAGTTTTAGATTCCTAGCAATGGTTCATAAAGGTTAGGCCCCGAAACTATGAACTAATGTCACTAGTTTATATTATAAAAGGTATATAAACCTTTCCCATCTGATTATAACTCCATGAAACTAATCTATATAATTATGAGTTCACAAAGGTACTTCTCGGGTGACCATCATGTATTATGTGCACACCTAATGCCATTTTAGGCCAAAATGGTCAATTTTAAGTTATCCTCTACAAAACAATATCACTCTCACATCTACAACTACCATAGGAACAATTCCATGTTATATTTAGTCCCCCATTCAACCCTTTATATATTATAACCTTAGTCTCTAAGTAATGATGCTTTGAGGAGGGTATTAGGATAATAGGCCTAATGATAATGTTTCATGTGTTTGGCACTTAAGGGAGTGATCTAATCACTTATACACCTCCAAGTGTATGGGATCCACTCTATAGATTAATTAGATAATTTTTTTTGGCTTGGTTAAGGCTTTTTATTCCTCCATAACACCTTAAATAGTTCACTAACTAAACCTCAAGGTGTAGCTATAGGTTATCATCAGATGTGGAGACCCTTATAGGTGATATTTTTACTCTGAGCACTTTTTTTTCACATTCCTTTATGTTCACTAAGATAATTATAACCATGACATATATAAATATAACTTTAAAACCCTAAACATGGCTCTTTTTCCTCATGGTTGGATGTAGGTGGTGATTGCAAGGTTTTAAGACTTCTTTTTTAACATTTGACACTACAAGTTTTGAATAAACTCATTAAGACTTTAAGTGCACTAAAGACCTATCCAACCATCAATGCCTCTTATTCTATCAACATCCTACATATAATGAGATATTTCCTTTTTTTATGATGTGTGAAAATAAGATCTTAAGCTCATATAGGCCTTCTAGGATTTCCTTATGACATTCTATTGTGTGAGGCCAATTCCTTATTCATAAATACTAAGGTAACTTTCCCATTTTTTGAAAACTTTCATTATATCCATTTCTCATCCCTAAATTTAAACCAAGAATATAAATTCAATTTGGTTTGGAAGGTAGGCTTATGATCTCATTTGGTTTGGTATATGGAGAGCTTAAATGTTTCCTATTTGGTCATCTCTCTAACATTTTTTGGGCTTGTTAGACTTTCAATGACCTTTTGAACTTGTTTTCACCTTCCACCATAATATATTCTCATAATTATGCATTATATATTCTTTGGTGATATTCAATGGAGTCAGCCAAATTTTAATGAGTGTGAAAGAGTTCAAGGTACACCTCCATGTTGTCATGACACTCATAACACAGACTTGGACTCATGAATGTCCACTTGTAGACCTGTAGGCCTATGTGTGACTAAAAAAAATTATTAGACTTTGTATGAGGGTGTAATTTGACCATAACCATCATTACCTAAGACTATAAATAGTTTATTATTGTTTCCTTCATACTACCATGGATTTATCATTACTACTCAGACCTAGCATTGAGACTTAGACATGGAGAAGGTTGTTCAAATACTGTACAAGTATTCCAAAGAGTAAGACACTTAGAGAATATGGAAAATATTGAATTCCAAGTGAGAACACATAAATTATATGATAATTAATATATTATATCATTAATGGATTATTTGAAACCTCTAAAAGTGATAATCCTTCAAAACAACCAAAACACACTAACAGCAGGGTGGTATGCTTACACACTTTAGGTATAATTTCCTCTTATTGAAGAAAAATAATAAAGATGAATTATATGATGAAAATACCATGGAAAGGATATATTTTACCTCTATAAAAAAAATTTAAAATAATTATTCTCTATCATATTCTGAAGTGGAGAAATAAAAATAGACCTTGCTTGGATGGACAAGGCATAGTGACCTGTTATCACTATTAGCAATTGTTCATAAAGGAGGGGATATGAATATATAAGACAATTTAACTAAGTTAATGATTATTAGGACACATAATAGTGGACAAATTTTTATCGCTTAACTCTCTCTCTCCTAGTCATATCATCGACTTAAATTTTGCCTTTATGAGCTTATGAAGGCAACAATGGAGGATATAGAATGTTTAAAGTATTTATATGACTTGAAACTTGGTCCTAATATTGAAAATAATTTTATGAATCCCAAAATACACTCTAGACCCATTTACAACAAATATATGATCTTTTAAGGCCATACAAGTTCCCAAAAGTGATTATAAAGTGAAAATTTTCTAATTTAGGCATTAAACTATAGACTTGTTAGTTTATAACCATAATTTAACATTATCTGACCTATTTTTTACATCAAGTACATTATGAGTCTTATTTAAATGTTTCATCTTGGAATGGTATGCACAACTCCTCCAAATGGACCAAAACGTGACCAACACATCATTTTAGCACATAATAACATGATGAAAGGTTAATATATGATATTTTAACCTTAAAATCACATTAATAAAATTTTATAATTAATTTAACTATATTAAACCTTTTACCATTCTTTATAATACCAAGACCTTGTAAATGACCCTTAGGACTAGAAAGGTATACATAAGACCAAACCTTAGATAAGGATAAACAAGGAAAATATGACCAGATGGAGAACATCTAAGACAATTTAATACTATGACAAGACCACATACAAGTTTTAACAATCCTATGAAAGTTTAAACCTATATGGGTTGACCAATTTTAACTAGGGGTCAAAATTTGGTCAACACTTGCATTGTCCATTATGCTCAAGCTAACCTATTAATGGATTTCATAAGTTTCCTAAGTGTGAAGGTTTTATGACATTACACTTGAAACTTTTGTTTGGAATTTATTTTTGTCACACAATTTCATCATAGATTTTATCCATTGGGTATTCTATGCCAAAGAACACCTCCTAAGCCTTCATTACCTTCTACCTCTTTAAATCCTTTTTGCCATGGTGATTTTTTACACTTTGATCTTTAAAGAAATCAATTCCACCTAGTGATAGAGTGCTAACACATAGCCATTCATACTCTTAAAAACTTTTAAAATAACTTCCAAGTGAGTGAAGTGTTAGGATTCAACTAAGTATCACAATATTTCTCACCTAGTGATTAGTAGGACTAAAGATTCAATATACAAAACTTCTAGGCAAGTGGAGTAGGAACAACCATCCACATGTCATAATCCCATAGGCCCAATATCATCAAATCATTCCAAGAGTTTATAATTCTTCCAAGAAAGAATTTTTCAAAATGATGACACATGCCATCACCCTACTCACCCTGAGTCTACATAGTAAAATGGGGAATACAATACTTTTGAGCGAGTAGAAAATTAACATGATGACAAATGTCATCATCCCACTTACCCAAAACCTATATAAATATGGAAGATAATATGATACTCCTTGGGAAATTGAGATCATAGGATTTTGCTAAGTGTCACCATCTCACAGGCTCAAAGTAGTAATAGGCATTGAATAAGGCATAAAAATAAACATGAGGTAGTGGGAAGGAATATTTTTTCCATGTGTCCCCAAAAATACATAAGGGTATAACAATGGAAAGGTAGTAATTTTGAAAGAAGTAATAAGCTGACAAGTGTTGAAGAAAGGATGATAAATCACAAGGGTTAATTTTAGTGGGCTATATTAAAAAATCGTTGGAGGTTCCCAAGTGAATTGGATTCATAATAGTAGTGAATCATTTTGGAAGGTGATTAATTATGTTAGTGAATCAAGTGATAGATTGGGTGAATTAATATTTTATGAATATAAAAATTCCTTAAATGTAAATATTATTACATATTTGGATTCCTCTCAAAAAATAATGAAATTTCAAAAACAAATCATCACAATATGAGTTTGTATGCAAAATTTACAGCCTATAGAAGTTAGATAGTTGATAGTGCACTTGTAAATGGAAATATTCATGATGTTGACAACTATCAAAATAGTGTGAATGTCTATCAACAAGTTCACTCTCAACTAACCAACTTTTGAAGGTCATAAATTTTTCATATAGACTTGGATTACGATGATTTTATTTTAAAATTACATGATTTTTCTAGAGGAATCTAAATATGTAATATTATTTGTGTTTTAAGTTTCTTTATATCATTTTAAATTGTATAGGAGTTACATTAAAATATATATGTCCATTGGCAAACATGATTGTCATCATCATATGTGGATGACTATCAACATATGCAAATGGTCATCGACATATGTAAATGACCATCAACATATGCATAAGATCATTGGCATGTGCATATATATAGATAACCATTGACATATGCAAATGATCATTGGCATATGCACAAGATTTTATACATGTTTGATGTGAGGTGAATATATAGAGATTACCTTATGAGGTACTGGTGAAAAACATATATGTGAATGAAATTATTTTAAATGGATGGCAATATGAACCTAAAAATTAACTTACATGAATGATGGAGGTAAAATCACTGAGAGGGGGGTGAATCAGTGATAGAAAATATTTAAATTTAATTCCAAATCTTTTATAATATTAATTAATAAACATAAATCAACTTTAACAACCAATATTAAAAAGAGATCTCATTCATTCAATGTATATACAAGATCAAACACAAAACACATAGTTCTTGTGGGAAAACCTTATGGGGAATAAAACCCACTTTCAAGCCTACAAACACATGGAATACTTATACAATAAGATTATTACAAAAAAGAGACAATTTTAATGAATCACCCACTTCACAAGGAGCACCCACCCCTAATTTTGAACAAGCACCTAGTTGCTCTAAATGTTGAGCACCCACACAACACTTATGAAGAAAACAAATCCACAATTCTTATTGTATATCAATCTAATGGAATCATAATTTATAATACCTCTCTTCAATCCTAAATTCCATCTCAACCCTTATTCACATAGTTAATTCATCCAAATCACCCATTTGGATCTCTCTAAGCTTCTTCACTCATTTTTAGCCACAAACCTACAAAAAATCTGTAATCCCAACAAAGACAACCAAAAGGTCATCCACATAGTCCCTCTAAACTTCCTCTTAAATCATCCACATATCATAAAAATTATCTTCACTCATCTCATATAAGTCTCTATCTATCTCTCAACACATATTCATCAAGTCTACATAAGTTTATTCCACAAGCCTTTGAAACCAACACATTTTGTTTCACCTTTTATAAATTCTTCATGATTATTATGATCACACCATTCCTCCACAACACATGAATTTACCATTAAGGAATATAACATGGGTCACCTTTAAGCACAACCCTCTTTCAAATAGGCCTAAGTTACCTTTTAGGTCCTATGAAGACCCATTCACCTTTTTGACACTTATCTGAGAAAACTAAGAACATAAGAACACTTTAAAATACATGGGCCCATGTTACATAATCTATGCATTCCTTAAGTGATAAAAACCATCACAACACCCTACTTATAAAGATAAATTTACTCAAACAAAATTCTATGCACATAGACACCATGAATTGACATAGAGTCACCTTCTAATCCTTTGATCATATCGAATATGATTGATAAAACCTTCATAATCCACATAGATTATACTCATAGAGTCTATAACACTCTTCAATAGTTATCTCAACTTGAAACATCAAAATAACATCAAGAAAAATTCAATTACCCTTATCAAGTTACTTCCAGAGTATCAAGAAACACATAGTCAACTTTAGAGCTCAATAAATTTGACTATACAAACATTGTCTTGATATTATCTACAACTTTTTTACTATAACAAAAATTGCATAGATAAAAAATTATGGCTCAAAAAAAAAGCATTGGTATTTCCTTCATTAAATTCAAATATTTAAATTCAAATGGTCACAATTAAACCTCGGTCAATTAGAACATATCTCATGATCTTTGCACAGCTCACTCAACTTGAACAGTTGATATTATTTAGAAGTAGATCAAAATTTGACTCATAGTGCTCCACTATCTAAATTTTAAACCACAAAAATGTTGACCCCATCTCATGATTTTTGGTAATCTTGACAAAATACACATCATCAATATTTATTGATTAGCCTGGGCTTTATCTTGTAGTACTCACCATTAGATCTAACTCAAAAATCCTAAGATTATGACATTTTTCACCTTCATGTGCCTTTAAATCACTTTAATGATAATCCTTTGCACTTGTGTCACTTGGTAGACTCACATGAATTTTTTAATCGTTGGATTTTCCTACACCCATTGATCTTTATTAGTATGAACCACCACTCACTGTTGATCTTCTATCAGACTAGACAGCTTATGACACTTGTCAACTACACGTGCAAAATTTGGCATGTTGAATTCATATGCACTATTTATCTCAATATGTATGTTTAATCACTAATTTTTTAATCTTCTATAACAATGAACTTGATCTTGGACATGGTTAAACTTGTTGGTCTCTGACCCATCATAGTCTACTAGAGCAACTTTAAAACTTTATAACTTGAGCTAGACAATACTTCAAGACTCCAAATTTATAAGGTAGCTTATTGTCACTATAGATAACATCTCCCTTTAATCCTTTAACCAATATTGAATTTTTTCATACCTAAAATAAATTATCAAACATGATGGATCTTTTATATCAACATGATGTGTAGTGATGGTTTGGCATCTCTTAATCTAGAAGATGTATTTTTCTCATTCCAAATGATCAAAAAACATAACAGAGCTCCTCCAAGACATCTATGGGTTCCAAAATTTGAGATTAGACTCATTTGGGAACCCATACTTCCTATACAATAGTTTTTGACCTACATATCCTTAAGCACAAACTAATAAAACCCAAGAACAAACAAAAATCTCAAATTACACACAAAATACCTTCAAAGCTTGAAATCACATGAAGCTCATCTAGTATATAGACCTTGCACACATAAATGCTTCCACACATGAAATATGTCTCTTAAGAAGCATATGTAGATATACCCACTTATCATAGAGGGACTAAAGATCCAAAAACTTAGGAGACTCCTATATCTCCATGTCTTTACCTGGTTTGCAATCCTTCATCATCTTCAGATTAAACTTGAATGAGTTCTCAACTTTCTTCTTTTCTTTTATCTCAGGATCCAACTTGATTTCCTTATCCATTTGGGTAGATAAGGCTTGTTCCTTGATCTTAGATCTTATTCCCTATTATGTCATGGCAAATAGTCCACCTTGAGCTTGTTCTTTATTTACCTTCTTAGGCCTCCCTTAACTATGGCTTTTTCTCTTTATGATAGGATTGATGATTTTTGAATTAGAACACTGGTCATTCTCTATAACCTTTATATATGACCTCTCTCATGACATTTGAAACAAATGAGGTTTCTTAGACTATACATACCTTGAGATATATGATGATTCCTTAAAGTTTCATGAATTTGTTCTTGCACCTGATCATTTGGTCTCCTGATGAGGGTATTACAAAACTTTTCAATATCACCAAAACCTTGACACTTGTAAAAAATGATGTCATTATTACCTTGTGATCTTGTTGACTATATTAATAAATGATGTTCTTTATGTTTTTTATTGTCTTGCTCATAATTCCATACAAACTCATTCTTTGAAGATATTTTACACTCTCTAGCCCTATGACCAAATTGATTACAAGGACAACTATAAACATTAAAATTTTCATACCTCATGGCATTTGGTTATCTAATCTAATTTGTTCTTATTATATAAATAGATTCATTATTTGATTGATGATTTATCTTCAAGGTCTAATTATCTTTGTTCATATCAACCTTTATCTTGTCTTAAGTTACATGCTCTTGTTCTTCTTTGTATCCATGTCCATATCTATCACTATAATGCTTTTGATTACTCAGAATATTATCAAGATCATTTGATATATTTTCAAACTTCATAAATGACTTCACCTATCTTAAAGTCTTCTCTGATTTAGATTTCAATGACTCATTTTAAATCACATACCTTGAGTACTCATATTCTTTAGATTTTAGGCTTGTAGATAGGATTTTCAATTGCTAATTGAAATGCTTGACTATATCTTAATGCTCATTGGTGTCTTCTATCAGTCTTGCCTCAAACACATTAAATTTTTCTTCATAGTCCTTGATTTGTGACATCATATTCTTGTTATTTTTCTTCTCAATATTTAGATCTTCAAGATCACTCCTCAATTCAGTCTGACAATCTTCCTTGTCTTTTTCATCATTGTATCTCTGCTCATAGACTAACTTAGTTTCATTTATAAATACTCTATCGTTATTTGATACATGATACATTCCACATTATTACTCTTTACTTATTTATCAAGAGTATAAACATGAGTTTTAAGTTCTTGTGCGATCTCATCATACTCTTTGACTTCATTACTCAACCTTCTTTCAAATAGTCTAATTTGTTCCTCATAGGATTTGATCAACACATCTTGTTTTTTATACTTCTTTTGTAGAAACTTCATTTAATCCACATCATCTAGATATTTATCTTCAAAAGTGAGTTTCTCATCTTCTTCCTCTGAGTTTTATCTACAAATAAATCTCTACTTAAGGAAAATTTACATTAATCATGACTTAAATCCATGAACAATGTCTCTTTATCCTCATTATGTAAATAATCATCACTGTTAGATTGGTCACTTCTTTTTCTATAGATGAGTTATTATCTTCTTCATGATAAAGGCTCTTAATTCCTTTGTATGATTCCTTATTTCCATTTTTCTTATTGAATAATGTTTTGTACTTTCTAAGACCCTCAAATTTCTTATGTTTAACCTCACATGATTCCTTAGAAGCTTTTTTGTATTCAATCTTGTCTCTACTGGAACATCTAGCTACAAAGTGATCAACTTTACCACATGAAAAACATTTGAAAGGAATTATTCCTTTATACTTACTTGATCTTGCATTCAATTTTATTGAAATCAGGGATTAAAGTTGGTCTTGATTAAGATCAAAATTTTCAAGAATTAACTTTCTCTTCTTGGATTTTATCTCCTTGATCAAATTGAAGGCAACTTCTTTCTTACGAGGTCTATCCTCATCATGTATCATCTCATAGGCACTAAGAATCCCATGCATTTCATCCATATTCATCTAAGTAAGATCATGACTTTCTTCTACAACAAAAACCTTTGAATCAAACTTAAGTGTAAGGGTCTTTAATACCTTCTGAAATATAGTAGCTTCATCAATCATCTCTCCAAGGCATTTGATAATGTTCAATACCTCATCAACCTTTAGAAGATAGGATGCCATAATGTCTACTTCATCTTGAGACTCTCAAATTGCCTTCGATAGGTCTACAACTTGGATAATTTTACCTTTGAGTTTCTTTCATAGATAGTGTATAATTTGACCCAAATTTACTTAACATACTTTCAATGGATAACTTTGGTAAACTCAACCTTGGATAGACCATAAATGATAGCATTCATAACTTTTAAGTTATTCTTGCTCAACTTCTTATTAGTAGTACTAGTTGGAGGAGTAGCTAGTGTAGTATATCCATCCAATGAGGCCACCAATTTCTCTATTTTTTAGCATCATCCACATATAATATATATATATTTCTTTTTAAATCCCCATAACCATCCATGACTCATACAAATAAATGAACAAATTTATAATTTTGTTTGACACACACACACACACGTTATGTTATGAATTATGGATGATTTTTCCCTGATTAGATTGTACTTGTGTAAATTTATTTAACAAGAATTTAAAGGATAATGTAAGGCTATAAGATTTTTTTTTGCACAACACCTACAGGCTAACCACAAAAACTATAGGATCCACCTACAGGCTGCCCATAGCCACTGCAGGCTACCTATAGCAATTGTAAGCTCCATATATAGGTTGATTTTAGCCACTACAGGTTTCCCATGACAAATGTAGGCCCCACCTACAAATTTATTATAGCCACTGCATAGTTCCCACAGTAACTTTAGGTTTCACCTATAGGTTACTCATATCCACTATAAAAAAAATAGAGCTATTGTTGTGATTAGATCTTAAGGACACATCTAGCTATCTTGGGAACTAAATGGATGATTAGAAAGGACCATATCTATTGTAAAAACTCCCTACATGCAAGGAAATTTGGATGAACTACCAAAGATGAGAAAGACAAGGACAATGGGAAAGATACAAAAAGAAATAAAACAAAAAAATAGTATACCTTGTCCTTAACCCAGTCAAGCCTAAAACAAGTAACTTTGGTTACTAACCACTTAAAGGTTGACTAAGGTAGTTTCTAAAGTATTTATATTTTTCCTAGTTTGGTGTCTTTAGTTAGAAGTTAATAAAGTACCTTATATATTTGATGGTAAAACCTAGATTAGATTAAGAGTCAGTGAAGTTTAAATTACAATTGGATAGTTAATAGAACTATAAAAGTCATTGCATTGTAATCTTCTATAGAAATATTTAATTATTATAGATTTTAATAATGAAAAAGTTGATTCTATAATAATATTTTACAAATATCCTGGAGAAGGATTGGAACTCATATCTGAATAAGGAAGGGACCCCTCAGAAGGAGTTGTAGTAAAGATCCTAGCCTTAGTTAAGAGTGTGTAAGTAGATTTCATTATTAATCTAATTATATAAAGTGTGATGCATGTTTGATTTATAAGTGTAAAGTATTTCTATATTTCTATCATAATAGTTTCATAGTATAGCTATCTAGTGAATTCAACATATGTTCATTGTACTCAAACTAGTAAAGAAAGATTATTTATGAATTAATAATTCATATATAGTGCTAACATCCTTAAAAAACATATGCACCTTGGGTTGATAATTTATGTTAATCAGACTCAAAAATCTGGTATTCACTAGGTAATTAGTTTTCACAACATTTTGATGCTATTATTGGGGATAATGTCAATTATTATTATTTTAAATCATTTTTTTTTATAAATTAGTTAATGCACTATTCTCTCTAGCCAAGCAAGTTCAGTGAGGACACTAAAATATCTTATGCTAGATGTCTATGCTCGTAGACATATAGTTCTAGTTGGGAAAGTTGAGTGAGGGTACTATGGTGTCTTATGCCAGATGTCTAAGTTTCTAGAAGTAAATGGTGAATAGCCTTGAATACCTATTTAAATTATTGTAATTTACTTAGTTCATGTTTTTAGGATTTGTTTTTTGCAAGAGTGATTTATTTTCTACAAAGTGTGCTCTTAATTTTCCTTCTTTTATTTCATGTTTTCTAGGATAATTTTCCTACTTTTATTTCTTTTTTTCTAGGATAAGTTTCCTTCTTTATTTTTCTATTTCTTAGAGTAATTTTCCTAATTTCAATAGATAAATTTATTGTTTTCTAGAATTAAAATTTCAATTCTAGTTATTTTGATTTTTTCACTCCTTTATTGCACTTTTTGCTTATTTTGAAACAACCCCTTAGAACACTCAAAAAAAAAAGAATCTAGTCTTGTGTAGGAAAGAACATGATAGATGAAAGGTGTATCATAATGTTTATGTAGAGAGAAAGAGATTCTTGAGAGAGATTCCTGCTAAACAAGCCACAAATTACTATTGAGAAAGAACTACAAGTACTCATAGAAACTAAGAATCCTATTTAAAAATATACCATAAGTTAGAGGTATCTTTAAGAAGGAAACACTAAAAACCAAAGGAAGCAACTTATAAAAGAAGTACTATTGGCTTTGAAAAAAGAAACAAAACTAGAGGAGGTATTAGTTGAGTTAGTAAGGGGAAAGGAAGGAGAAAAACATCATGAACCAAACACTCTAGAAAGTAGCATCTGAACAACATTCCATCAAGGATTTATTGAATAAATCCAAGAAATCTCAAGAGAATCTTCATATTTCTCATAAAAAAAAGACTACAAAGTAGTAGATAAATGTTTACTATCATACTGATAAAGGGATTGATATAAAATTTGAAGACATGATCTTGAGTAGCTTTGGTATCCATATCACAAGAAAAGTCATCATTATTAGAGAAAGATACTTTGTGGATGATAATAGGACTCCAAACATAGTTACTTTTGAATTTCCTATTCCAAATGGAATAGGCATAACACATGAAAAATATCCACCCTCAACCTTTCCCAATATTAGAGGTACATTATCAAAGACCTAGACACCTTTTTGTTTGAATTTGATATCCTCTATAAAAGCTATGACTATAATTAATATGCACAAAAATTGAAATTTTTTATAGCCACCATCAAGGACTCAACACTTCATTGGTTCATTGGACTTGGTAGTAATTCAATCCTCACTTGGGAGGATATTAAAAAAAATTATGACCAAGTATCAAGAATATGGATGAGAAAAAAGTTATAAAAGAAATGACATCTTCAGGATGAGTCAAAAAGGATAAGAATCTTTAGAAGACTATGTTGAATAGTTTATGTTCAGTGTATTGAAATTCAAGCAAAGTTCACTAGGAGAAGAACCTCTAAAACTCATCTTCCTAAAAGGAGTATAAGAATACTATCTAGAATCCTTGGACCTAATGATTGGGGAAGATATCTCCCATTTTCCATTTATAGACATCAAGGAATTGAGAAAGAACATTTCTAGGTCTGCTATAAACCAATTTAGGGACAACAAGCTTTCATTAGTAGCTGTAAGTGACCTATCATAATTTTGAAGTTAGTAACCTATTATAATACATGAACCATGATATCATTAGTCATTTGGCCAACCAACTGGATAGCCTACACTCTAAGCAAAAGGTAATCAACCTTGGATCAAACTTTGACCATCTATTATTCAAATTGTAAGAGGAGGAATATAGATTTTAGGTGTCACAAGGTTAAGGCTAAAGTAGTTAACATCACAAATAATGAACCAAAAATAATAGAGCTACATGATGTAGGAGGAGATTGATACTAGGTTTTTCATGTTTTGTAAAAAAATCCATGTGTTCAATGACCATCTTATCTAGGTATGGGACAAAATACAGCTTTTTTAAATTCTACCTCTTTTAAGTCACAACTTAAAAATACCAATCCCAAATATACTAGTACATGGATGAATGTCCCACCTCTATTCTAGCTACTAGCCACCTCAGACAAGATACCCCACCACCTCTTGGAAACCTCCAAAAAATTCATTCCCACCTCCTAATTTTAGTTGGTGTCTACCTCAGATAAGCTACCCCACCACTTTCTGGTAACCTCCACAAAATATAGCTGCACCTTGGACACAAGCTTGGCAACCACCCCAAGGCCCACCCTTCACAAACTAGTGGAAACAATGGTAGAGACCCAATCAGCCCTAGGGAAACCATCAAGGATGATTCCCTCCATAAAAAATATAATAACCTCCTACTCTTATGCCCAATAAAAAAGCTAGATCCAAGCCTAATCAACTCCTTACCTAACCTATGAAAAACCCTACAAATAAGTTGGTTCAACCAAAATTTAGTACTAAACCTATCCAATACTTGGCATATGCAATGAACATCAATGAAGTTCACCTATGTTTATGAAAAGTTTTGCCACTTCCAACCCAACCCATAATAATGGAGTTAGATCAAAAAGATTGAGAAGATTATGTTAACCCACCTTCATCATCACAAGAGCTCTCTAAAATAATAAATAAAGCTATTATTTAAATAGCCCCACCATTTCTAAAATGTCTTACCCTTCAGTGCCATCTAATTAAGCCTAAATCTAATTTCATAGGACAACTCAAAAATCTTTGTGTTAAAATTCCCCTCTTTTAGGCCATCAAATATGTGCCCATATATTCCAAAGTTGTTAGAGACTTATGTCTAAGTAAACCTAGAAGGAAGAAGAAGGATCTTAATACATCGCATGTGATTAGCTAGATGGTAGACCTTATGCTAGGAAACACCTTGCTAAATAAATATTCAAATCTAAGATACCCAGTAGTAACAGTCCAGATCCATGATCAATAGTTATCCAATACATTGATAGGCTTGGGGGTTATAATAAACGTAATGAAAACTAAAAACATGCATAATTTATAGTTGAATAATATTCATCCCATATCTATGATTATATAAATGGATGATAGATTTATAGTCAAACTAGAAGGAATCATTGAATATCTTGTCATTACTATAGATTTTTGGGATTATCCTATAGATTTCATTGTGTTGTATTCTAAGTCTAATTTGAGTGTATATCATATTATCTTAGGATATCCATCACTTTCCATAGCTAATGCCTTCATTAGCTATAGATCAGGTGATATGTTGATCTCTAACGGAAACCACACTAATAAATTTGTTCTCTATCCCCCAGCTTAGCCAGCCTTGGCACTAGAGCATATGTTATGGGCTGAAGAAGATGAGGTAGAGTAGCCTCCCTATATTCTTATATTCATCATATACCATGCATGTACCTTGGATGATCAATAATATGATACAATTCTATCCAATGTTCTCTAGAATAATTACAAAACTCATTCTATATATCTTAGCCACCTACAATGTGTTGAGTGTTTATTTTATAGCTTTTAGGAAGTAAATAGATTTGATGCATCTATATAGGAAACATTTCACCAGTTTCTACCTCATAGCTATAGCCAAACAAGATCCATTAGCAATATAAAAATGATGAAAGCACTCTCATAGAAAATTGAAATCACTCCAAGAAAAACAATACTTATTAATAACAAGTTGGAGTCAAATGAGGAAAAGAGCCTAGTAAGCATGTCACATGAAAAGTAATGTGATTTTGCATGGGATTATGAGGACATGCACATAATCAGACTAGAAACATGCACACACCATATCTATAATAAAGAAGAGTGCCAATCAATTAGATATCTACAATGTAGGATGAATCTAGTTCTTAGAGAAATAGTCAAAGTGGAATTGTAGAAAATATTGATTATTGGATTCATATACCCCATCTCAGACCATGAATGGGTTTCACATTTTGTAATTGTACCAAATAAAAATGGATAATGTCATGTATGTATATATTATAGGTAACTTATTACATTAACTAAAAAGGATCATTTTCCTCTTCCCTTAATTGATCAAGTGTTGGATACACTAGCAAGGAATAAATATTTTGCCTTTTTGGATGGCTTCAGTGGTTATGACCAGATTAGCATTACTCTTGAGGACTAGGAGAAGAACACCTTCAATTATCCCTAGGGTACTTATGCTTATGTTGTATTACCTTTTGGGATATGTAATGCTCTTCCAACATTCTAGAGGGCTATCTTGAATATCTTTTTAGATATGACAAATGAATGTGTAGAAATTTATATGGATGACTTCACTGTTTATGGAGAAACATTTGATGATTACTTGAACAACTTGGAGAAAGTGATACAAAATTATAAGTAGCATCATTTATCTTTAACTCACAAAAAATACTACATGATTATAACATAAGAAATTATCTTAGGCTACCATACATCTATTGAAGGAATTAATGTTAACCCTACAAAAATTAGCATCATAAAAAATCTCTCAGTTCCTCAAAAATTGAAATATGTTAGGACTTGTTAGTTACTATATGAGATTTATCAATAATTTTAGAAAAGTAACAACACCATTGTTCACTCTCTTGACTAAATATGTTGAGTTCATCTAGACTCCTACCTATGATACATGATTCAAACAATTAAAAGAATTATTGACCACCACCCCTATTCTATGTGGTCCTAATTGGAATCTTCCCTTCCATATTCATAGAGATGCTTTTGATAATACCCAAGGAGAAATTCTAGGCAAAAAATAAGGATCACTCAATTTTGCTATCTATTTTTTAATCAAGAACCTATAAATAATAGAATTAAATTACATAGTCACTAAAAAAGAGTTTTAGGCAATAGTCTACATTATCAATAAGTTATGTCACTACATCATAGGGTATCAAGTCTTTGTTCATACAAACCATGTAGGCATTTGGTACCTTATGAACAAACTAATTGCATTAGCTAGATTGATAAGATACCTACTCTTATTACAAGAATTTAATATCACCATTGTAAATAATCCTAGTAGGGACAACATCATGGCTGATTTCTTATCACAACTACAATCCCATAAAGAAGATAACATAGTGGATGACACATTTCTAGATGAAAACATGTTCTCCATCACCCTTACCACACCTTGGTATGCTGATATTGATACCTACATTACTATAGGGTTACTTCCATAACACTACCTCCCTCAACAAAGAAGATATTTGATTCAGAAAAGTGGTAGGTATTCATGGCTATCCAAATTTCTTTTCTATACTAGGCATAACTCCATCATCATAAAATGTATTAAAGAAGATGAAATTCTATATATCCTCAAAGCCTACAATGATGAACCCTTTGGAGGGCACTTTTTATCCAAGTGTACAATAATAAAAATCTTGAATGCAAGATAATATTGGATCTCACTCTATAAATATGCAATAAGTTATGTTTCTCATTGTGATAGATGTTAGTGTATGGGGAGACCTACATGTTCAAATGAGATGCCTTGTAGCCTCAAATAGTGCTTAAACCATTTAAAAAATGGAGCCTAGACTTTTTAGGATCTTTTGATCCAAAATCTAACAACAAAGAGTCAATTCTTATATGTACTGATTATGTCACTAAATGGGAGGAAGTCAAGGCTCTTACACATGCCAAAGATGAGAAGGTGGTATCTCTCCTCTATGAATAAATATTAACAAGATATGGTGTACCATGAGAAATAGTCACTGATCAAGGACCCCAATTCACTACTAGTTTAATTACTACTTTGGTCCAACAATATGAGATTAGGCATAAGAAATCAACTCCATATCATCCACAATCTAATGGATAGGTGGAAATCACTAATAGGGAGTTAGGAAATATTTTGACCAAGATTGTTAGTATGTCTTGTAAAGATTGGGAGGCTAGACTTTTTGAAGCTATTTGGGCTTATAGAATCATGTGAAAGACTACTATAGGATTCACTCCATATGAGTTGGTCTATGAAAAAAAGTTTGTCTTGCTAATAGAATTTGAGCATAATACCTTATAGACAACACTAGCACTTAGGATGGATATGTCTGAAGCACAAAAATAATGTCTTATGTAATTGAATAAACTAGATGAATACAAATAGTATACATTATAGACCATAAAAATTTTATAACATGAGTGGATTAGTTGGTATGACATGTAAATTAAGACTAAGAAATTTAATTTAGGATATTGGACCCTTATTTTTAAAATAAAATACAAAGATCACAAGGGAAAAATCTAGATCAAATGGCTTGGTCTATTTGAGATTGAGCATGTTTATGATAATAGAACAGTGTAACTCCAAACCATTGATCTACTAAGATTTTGTCTACTAGTCAATGACCATAGAATAAAGTTGTAAAAAAAGCCACTCACTCAGAAGGAGTTTTCTAAGAACATACACATGCAATTAAAAAATGGATACAATGATGTATTAGATAAGCATGATGTCTCACTAGACAAAGGGAGAACCAACCAACACATAGATGAAGAAAGAGAGGACTTCCTAGCCCTCCTCTATCATGAAGACTAAGACCTTTACTTGGTCTTTGACTAGTCACCCTCACTATTGACTTGGAAAGGACCTACAATAAACATTATACTAAAGCAATAGTTAGAGTTAAAAAAACCCAATAATGAAAACCCTTTTAGGCATTGTTGGTAGTTTCTAGGTATAAAACCAAACTATTAGCTATCTAGAACTATAAAATGGGCCTAAATAAAAAACTAGCTTATTAGCTATTTAAGGGTAAAAATAAAAAATGAAAAATAAGTAATCATTCTAAGAAAACTATTCATCTTCCTCCAATTTCCAAGGGCTATTTTATAGCTACTACAGGCACCTCCTTTAGTTGCTATAGGATCATCTGTAGCTATTATATGCACCTCCTTCAATTGTTATGGGATCTCATGTAGCTACTATGGGAACTTTTCCCATATCTAGGCACAACCTCGTAGTCACTACGAGTACCATCTCTAGTTGTTACAGGCATACCCTAACATCTCTCTAAGCACATGCAAGATATTTCTTCCCAAACTCTAAGCTATGGCCTTGGCTATGAGATTTTGAGCATACATGGAAGACACTAGACCAGAAAAAGGAGTAATGAAGGAATATTAGAGTAGAAAAGTCAAAATATTACTCAGGCCTATCCTTTAATAACAAGGGAGAGTCACTAGGTAGAATCCATAGGCAATAAGACAACATAGAGGAAAATAATATAAGCTCATGTAGAGGAAGATCACAAAGTAACAACACCTTCATCTACCCTCTTCCATGTTCATGTAGCACCTGACTTGGACCACCCAGCTTTGTAATAACCACCTTGTGGTAGGAGATCAATAATCTCTCATCCAAGTCTAAGAACCATGTTCCAATTCCATGTAGGCTATCATGAATCACATGTAGGTGCACTGAGGGCACCATAGAAGCCTACCATCATGTGATATAATAATTTATCCAAATGGGCCCAATTCAGTCTAGTTACAACTATAAACATAATCATTATCTTTTTTCAATCACTCTCATGTAAACACTCACATCCAAATCCTTCGTGTCACCCTAAGTAAATCATTAAAAAGGTACATCATATATTTTGATAATTGAAAAGTATTCATTATTTTAATATAGCATGTATGATATTGAAAATCATGAAACATTCCATTCATTAACACACCTCAACTCACAATTAAAATCATATGATGATGTCCTAACCCACACTTATACCTATAATTATGGCAATGTTTTATCCCTTATATCCTATTCACTCCATGCCACTTGAGGACATGTGATGACTCAAGTGAGGGGAAGATGTTATGGGTGAGAATTTCATTTATTATGAGATCCATACCTATGATATTAGATAATATAATAAATCCATAATAACCTATCGGGAAAATAATCAAATTCATTGCTTTCCCTTATAAGTTCAACCATTCATGCAAAGTTAAAGCATGCCATAACCTATAACCACAAATTGTCATTGTTGAACAAACATTGCTTTGATACAAGTAGATTTTTATAAGACAAATAGAGTGTGTTTCCAAATATATGTTGAAAGGATTGACAAATAAGCTAAACTTATTAGAATGGGAAGGTTATTTGTGAGGAGAGAACCCATAGATCATAGGCAACTTTATAGAGACCAAGCTAGTTAGGTTATATTTAATAAAGCTAGTTGGACCACTTATTTTGAGAAATTATATCATTTCTTAGAACCCCATTGCTAATTAATTTACAATATATTTTACTGGATACCAAGCTACCATACATGGCAACACATTCCTAGTCACTAAAGACCTAGTGATCTAGACAATTGGGCTACCAAGTATAGGAGAGAAACGGAAAGAAAAACCCAATTGTCAAGAAGTTAGATAGCAGTTTTGTCAAGGAAATGAAATACTAGTACTAAAGAAATTCGGTGTGGAGAGACTCAACTTACCTATAACCTAGAGGGAGATATCCTTATATATCATTAAATATATCACCTATGAAGGAAAGCATTTCCTAATTTATAATCTTTAGTTTAAATTTTGGAATTATTTAAGGTAGGAAAAAACCATTAATGTTCCAAATCACTTATGAAAAATTCTAAAAAGGATGTCTAAAGAGTACTAGAAGGGCATCAAAATTTCTCTATCCCATCATTGCCTAATATGGTTGATAACTAAACATAGAATAAATTCTTTCAAACTTGATCTAAGTTGGGAATATTTGTTAACCCTAGTCAATAATGAACCTTAGAATAAGAGGGTAATAATGAGGAATAATACCCAAAGGAGTAGGCCCAACACATTATACAAGAAGATGATGTAGGAACTAGTGCTACTGGCCAACCCATAGCTATTGAAGGTCCATCTAAAAATACTATGGGTAGAATAAAGAGAAGGAAATAGTCATACCTCCTTCTGACATAGAGGAGGGAAGTCCATATAAGCATATTCCTTCTCCCACTATCTCCTCACCACAAACTGATTCTTCCACCATAGCTCCTTTAGGACAAGAGGAAGTTCTTCCATTAAATGTTGCATAAGAAGAACAAGTTACATCATCCACCCCTCCTAAAAATAATATGAAAACTAAAGAAAAGAAACAAAATACAAATACAATCTCATCACCCATAGACACCAGTGAGGATGAAAAGCCAAAGAAAAAACCTAGGTTTTAGAAGACCCCTAATGTGTTTGAAATTGAAGAATGGTCTATTGATGAGGAATCTACCAAGGAAGAATAAGAATAGTCACCCCAACCATCTAGATTCATTGAGGAATACATTAATCTCTTCAAAAACATTGGGTATATAGAAGAAGAATTGAGAATAGAAGATCAGCCTATAGTAGAAGAGGAATTGGTTGAATAAGAGACTATGGAAAAAGAAGTAGAACAAGGGATATTTTCTCATGCCTAGAAGTTCCAAGCATTATAAACAGCTATGAAAGAGATATATAGGTTGAGGAATGGGATAAAAAAATTGAAAGTTAAGAGAGGAACTAAAATACTTCTAGGGGAAGTATAATTTATATAACCTTCTATGGATAGAGAAACGTTATTGGAGGAACCTATAACAACTTCATCTACATTGACCATAAAAGCACTTGTAGTGGATTATGCTCTAGCTTTGGTACCCTTTTTAAATATATTTTCTCCTCCATTACCCATTGTAAAAACACCTACTATAGAAGTTATTGATGTGGATCTTTTAGCTACCACACCTATAGAAATTGATGACCTCCTACATTTTCTTAAGGAACAATTTGGTGATGATGAAAATCAATACAAGAAGTTAGTACAAAGATTTAAAGTATATGTTGAAACAAGAAAGCAATAAGATGAATTAAAAAAATATTATAAATGGTTAAAGGAAAAGATTAATAAAATGCATGAAACCACTAAAATGTTAATGGAGTACAGACCGCCTTTTAGGGTGTATGTTGTCTACTTAGAAGAGAGATGACTTAAATTCAGATATGATAGGATCTATAATGATCAATATTACATGGTTTTTGACCCCAAATCTTTCTTCTAAGTATATATACATGTTGATCCTAACATCCAAGCTCAATTAAGTGAGTTTTACATCCACCAATATATTGTACCTGGTATTGGAAATTGGAATCTGAACATCTACATGGGGGATGTCCAATTGAATGCTTGGGGGATGTCCAATTGAATGAATTTTATTCATGTATTCTTAATGAAATAGGAAGAGGGAAATAAGTAGAAGAGTATCAAGAAAAATAAAAAGAAGATACCCTAATGATCAAGGATTAATCATGTGATCTAGATGTTGTAATAGAAGATTGGATCTCCTTCATGATCTCAAGTACTCCATAAACATGGGTTATCAAGAAACATGTAGAAGTTTATAATCATTATTTTATTCTTATGAAAGGAGATGGAAAGAAAATTTTTCTTTCTTATTTCCATATATGGGTATAACTCTCTAATGCTTCAAAAATAAAGGAACCTTACTCCCATTAAAACCTTAGGGATGCCATACATAAAGTACACATGTATATAGAGATTGTTAGGAAGAGAAGGGTAGAATGGTTGGGATTGATGTTTCAATCTCCTTTGTTTTGGTTCCAAATTCCTAATTAGGAGGGAAAGGTACCATCTGACAGAGAGGTTGAGAAGAAAATATGAGAGAACATTGATGAAGCTAAAGGATTTTACATCCTTGAAGTGTCAGGCTACACTAAGCCCCTTATTTTCAAAAAATTATTTGGTTTAAAAATGTAGCTAAGGCTTTCTTGAGGATGAGAGAGAGGTTATGTAGGGAAGTGTGATGAGACCACCAGTTTCTATATTTTTTTAGCCTCATCCATACCTAGTATATACATTTTTCTATGTAAATCCTTATAACCATCTATGACTCATACAAATGAATGAGTGAATTTATGATTTTGTGTCTGTATTGATATATATGTTATGTTATGAATTATGGATGCTTTTTCCTTGATTATATTATACTTGTGTAACTTTATTTAACAAAAATTTGAAGGATAACATAAGGATATAGGATATTATTTGGGAAAAACACTTACAAACTACCCACAACAATTGTATGATCCACCTACAGGCTATCCATAGAAACTGTAAGTTACTTACAACAACTATAGGCTCCACCTATAGGGTGCCCATAGCCATTATAGGTTACCAATAAAAACTATAAGCTCCACCTACAAGATACCTATAGCCACTATTAATTACCCATATCAACTGTAGGCTTCACCTATAGGTTGCTCATAGCCACTATAAAGAATAGAGTTATTATTGTGATCAGATCTTAAGGACACATCTAGCAGTCTTGGGAACCAAATGGATGATTGGAAAGGATCATAGATATTGTATGGACTCCCTACATCCAATTAAATTTGGATGTGATACCAAATTTGAGAATGACAAACATAATGGTAAGGAGACAAAAATAAATAAAACAATAAAATAGTATACCTTATCCTTAACCTAGTCAAGCCTAAAACAAGTAAATTTAGTTAATAACCACTTGAAGTTTGATTGCGGTAGTTTATAAATTATTTTTATTTTTCCTATTTTGGTGTCTTTGGTTAGAAGTTAATAAATTACCTTCTATATTTGATGGAAAAACATAGATTAGATTAGGAGTAGTGAAGTTAAAATTGAGATTGGATAGTCAATAGAACTATAGAAGTCATTGCATTGTAATATTTTCTATCGATATTTAATTTCTATAGATTTGAGTAATGAGAAATTTGATTTTATAAAAATATTTTGTAAATCTCTTAGAGAAGGATTGTAACTTAGTTCTGAATGAGGAAGGGCCCCCTCAGAAGGAGTTGTAGTGAACATCCTATCCCTCCTTAGTTAAGAGTGTGTAAGTAGATTTCATTATTAATATGATTATATAAAGTGTGATGCATGTGTGATTTATAAGTGTGAAATATTTCTATCATAATAGTTTCATAGTATAAGTATCTAGTGAATTCAACATAAGTTCATTGTACTGCAACTAGTAAAGCAAGATAATTTATTAATCAATAATGCATATATAGTGCTGACATCCTTGAAAAGTGTAAGCACTCTAGGTTGATAATTAATGTTAATCAGACTAAATAATCTAGTATTCACTAGGTAATTAGTTTACATAACACCATCTATGATAGATTTCCAAATATCAAACCCTAGAGACATGATGTATGTTCTCATCCTTACAGTCTATAAAGCATAGTTTGACCCATTAAACAATATTTTTTCCTTTGTATAGAAACCCTACATCTGTTGACTTGTCATGTTATACCTTGGATCACCTTTAAGTCATTAAAATTGAAATGAAGGTCTTGCTCTGATACTAATTATTAGAGGTAAAATCATTAAGAGGGGGTGAATTAGTGATGGGATATATTTAAATTTAATTCCAAATCTTTCAAACTATTAATTAATCAACATTTATGAACTTGATCAAGTAATATTAACAAGAGAGCTCATTCATTTAATGCATACATAGGATCAAACACACAACACATAGTTCTTGTGGAAAACCATCATGGAGAATAAAAACCACTCTCAAGCCTACAAACACATGGAATACTTATCTTATAAGATGATTACAAACAAGAGACCCTTTTATTGAATCACCCACTTCAAAATGTGTACCCACCCCTAAGTTTGAATAAATACCTGCTTACTCTAGATGTTGAGCACCCACACAACACCTATGGAAACAATAGTTCTATAATTATGATTATATATCAGTCTGATAGAGCCATAATATATAACACCTCTCTTCAATCCTCAACACTCATTCAACCTTTCTTCACATATACAATTCATCAAAATCACCCTTTTGGATCTCTCTAAACTTCTTCACTAATCTTTAACCACAAACTTGCAACAACTCTATAACCACAATAGAGATATGACCAAAATTTCTTCCACATAGTCCTATCTCTAAAATTCCTCTTAAATCATCCACAAAACATACACATTCCCTTTGATAAACTCATATAATTCTCTTTCTATCTCTCAACACATATTCCTCAAGTCTACATAAGTCTATTCCACAAGCCTTCAAAACCAACACATTTTATTTCACCTTTTATAGAGTATTCATGATTATTATGATCACAACCTTATTTTTCAGCTAAAACACATGCCTTCAATCTTAAGGCATATAACATGAGTCACTTTTAAGCATAACCCTCTTTCAAATAGGTGTAAATCACCTTGTAGGTTATATAAAGACCCATTCACCTCTTTGACGTGTATATGAGAAAACTAAATATGTAAAAACACTTTATAATACATGTACCCATGATACACAATCTATAGGCCCTCATTTAGTGATAAAAACTATCACAACACCCTTCTACTAAAGCTCAATTTGTTAAAATAACATTCTGTGCACACAACCACCATGAACAAACACATAGTCACCTTTTAAACCTTTGATCATATTGAATAAGATTAATTAGACCTTCATAATCAACATATATGATCCTCATAGAGTCTAAAACACTCTTGTATGGTTATCTCATTTCTAAACATAAAAATAACATCAAGAATAGCTCAATTACCATTTTAAGTTACTTGTAAAGCATCAATGATCACATAGTCAAATTTATATCTCAATAAATTTGACTATACAAACATTTAGACCTTAAAATTAATATTTATAGATGTGTCTTGAAGTCCTATAGAACATTTATTTTCACTAAAACATCAAATTCTACATAGATCAAAATTTATGGCTCAAAAACCAAGCACTAATCTTTCCTTCATTAAATTCAAATATTTAAATCCAAACAATCATAGTTAAACCTCAATCACTTAGAACACATCTCATGTTCTTATTCTTCACTCAGCTAATTCAACTCACATCATTGATCTTCTTTAGAATTAGCTCAAACTTTAACTTGTAGTGCTCCATTGTCCAAATGTTAACCTTGAATATGTTGACCTCATCTCATGTTTTATGGCAATCTTGATCACATATGCATCATCGATATCTACTGAGTAGCTTGGTATTTATCTTATAAAATTCACTATTATATCTTTCTAAAAACTCCTAATGATATGACACTTAGGACCTTCATATGCCTTCTAAGCACTTTAATGATAGTCCCTTATGTTTGTGCCACTTGGCAGTCTCATGTGCATTATTGACTCTTTGAATTGTTTTGCACCATTGATCTTCATCAATACGAACCACCACTCAGCATTGATATTCTTTTATACTATCTAGATCGTGACACTTATCACTTACATGTGCAACCTTTGACATGTTGACTTCATATGCACCATTTATCTTAATATGTATGACTAAGTGCTCACTATTGGATATTTTAGACCAATGACCTCAGTCTTTCACATGGTTAAACTTGATGGTCTCTGACCCATCATATTATACTAGAGAAACTTTTACATTTATAGCTTGATCTAGACATCAATTCAAGACTCCAAATTTTTAGGGTAGCTTATTAGCACTATACACAAAATCTCCATGTAATCCTTTGACCAATATTGAGTTTTTATATAACTAAAATAAATGCTCAAACTTTATGTATATTTTATATCTACATGATGTGTAGTGATGGTCTAAATTTTTTAAGCTAGAAGACACATTTTGATCATTCAAAATGATCACAAAACATACTAAAGCTCCTCCAAGACATCTATGGATTCCTTACAACCTCTTCTTTGTCCTTATATACCTATACATGTGCCATATCTCTTCAGGATCTCAATATAATCAATTTATCATTCTTTCCTTAGTACCTCATGATCTCTTTGACATCAATGAAAATTTAAGACACCAATGACCATGTACAACATCCCTATACTTACATATTTAGGTAAGTAACTAGGCACCCCGACCACTTCAATTAAAACTAATTCACAAGCAACCAAGATAACCTCAATTCTAACTCTAGTTACAATGGAAATAATTAAAAGGGAAAAAGTGTCCATAATTACAACTACCTCATCATATAAAATTCATTCTATAATGGCATTGTTTAATTATAATAGAGTTTTATTGTAACAAGTTTTTGTCTATTGTCAACATCCTTTACTAGGTGTCTCATACACACTCCTTCAGGAGATATTTTTGAAACAGATGTAAAAGTTTGAAAATGGATTGATTGATGAGGTGTACCCTTCCCAAGATTATATATACATTCATCTCATACATTCCAAAGGGAGGAAATTTTTTGATATTCAATATAGATAATAAATCCTTCTGGTTGTTCTATGAGTATGTGTTACATGACTATCTCTTTCATTTCTATATTTTATTGACTATGTGCCTTTTCTTACTAGTGTCTAGTTCTTTGATTTATGATACAATAATTTCAAATATATTGTGATAAATAATTAGGATTATATAAATTAATAAAATTCTACAATAATTTTATTTTTATAAATTTTGATTTCATATAACAAGTTTTCTAGGTTAATCTTTAAGATTTGTGAAGAATATCCATTTGAATGCAACTTCCTAGACTGATCTATACCTAATCAAAGGTGATCTATGCTTATTAGTAATTATATATTATTAGGTGGTGCTAATTAAATATTAGTAAAAATAATCTTTATCTAATGACCTTTAATTAATTGCATTTTACCCCTTTAGACTCCTTTGATATGTTTATTAGCTTTATATGCCAAAACAATAATCTATAAGCATTTTCCCAAGGTGCTTATCCTTATATTAATTCTAGTTATAATGAACCCATGATATATACTTACAAATTTCCTTTCTTTCCTTACCTTTCCTTCTATTTGTAGTTTCTTTGAGTCTTTTCCAGTTTAGAATAAATACATCATCATCCTATTCATCCTAAGTAGATATCATTGATGCATATTTGTCTCAAGGATATAATATAAATAGTGGAATAATATTTCTTAGTTTGTAGTGTAGGTAATAAAATACCTTATGGATTTGTTCAATTATATTAGATGACTATGTGGCCACTACCTTTAGTCTACAATTAGACCCTACTATAGGGACAATAAGAACTTAGTAGTGACACAATCTTTTTAAAATTTATTTATATTGTTATGATGTATAATTGTTATTGTGTTTTTACCAATTTATGCCCAAACTTTAAAAAAATAAGTGGATATTCATAGTGAGTTTTAATCTAAAGTGATTCATGTTAAAAAATTTAAAAAAGGATGCATGGTATAGCAAACATGGAAGTTTTCTTTGCAACAACAAAGACCAATAGATATCCTTTAGTTTTTTTTTAAAATAGTGTAAACAAACTAACATCTATGATATCCTAGTGCTAAACTCAAAATATCATAAGTTTGGTGAGTATTCTATGGTAAATATAATGCATATGTCTAAAAATTATTCTTTGAAATGGCTAGCTACAATAAATTGCTTTCAAAACATTCATTTGTAGAATACAAATAAAATAGATCATACTCAGCAAATTTTGATATCATAGCTAAAATCACAAACCAACAAGATGCACTTGGAATAGTACATATCAAATTTAACCATGGAAGAAATGAAATCATGTATTGTTAGAAAATATTTAAGAAATAAAAACATATGGAAATAATGAAAACAATGAGGAAATTATAGGAATTATAATTTATCTTTATATTAATCTCATAAAAATATTTTCTAAAGTAAAATAAAGGGGGGAAATACCTATATATAGGCCACTAAATGCCTAATATAGTTACAAGAGAACTAGATATATGACACGTATCAGTAAAAAAGATCCATAATGTCTTAAAGATAGAGAATATTCCCTATTCAAATAGGGGAATATTTTACAATCTAATAAGGGAATTAAGACATGATTTTTATCAAGATAAATCCTAATAGATGGCTATCTCATTCTTGAAGTGATGGGCTGAGATCCTACTAATGTAGTCAATGATGAAGCTACTAGTGTAAAAGTAGATGGATGTGAACTAACAATAGCTAAATAAAGAGTGATAGTGATATCTAAAGAGGATATCCTAAGAGGGGATAAGCATTTAGATGTTCCTATGATGATATTTTATTTTTATATTCTATTTTCCCTCTCCATGCTTTAGAGCACCTCTTATAATCACTATCGATCAATTTTAAATCAATAATAGGATCCTTTAATATATTTAATATGATCCCTACCATTGTATCATGTTTAATTAGGAGAGGTCCTACTACTTCATTAACTGTTATATCCTTCTCTATCCTCTAATTGGTAGAGGCTACAAAATCTACCATATCTTATCCAAAGTTTACTCCTCTATCCATGGCCTACTTTTTGAATTTTATAATAAATTTATGCAGTTGGTCCCTAAAGGCATCCTTGATAACAACGGAGTTGTCTTTCTTGGTAAGGTACATGATCTCAAAATCTATTATCAAACTAATGAATTTGTCACCCTGTTGGGTAAGAGACTAGCCCAAATATCTCATTTCATTAATCCACTAGTTCAGTGCTTTCCTTATAGAAATTACATAAAATTGAGCAATGCTCAAGTTATCCAAAAGGATCAAATTTAAGTACTTAAACTTATTAATTCTAGTCAGCTTCATCAACTTGATTATCTTAATGTCATATTCCCCATATGAATCTTTTATTTTAAGGATCTTATTATATATATCATCTCCATTTACCTTGTATTGGGCCAAGGTGTTCAACATGTCAAACATTTCTCACACATCCCATTCCACCTTAATTATAGTCTATTATAGTAAGGTAGTCTTGTGTTGCTACTCCAAGTTAGTTATTTTCAATTTAACTCATTTTATTAATTCAATATCCACATCACCATATGCATATAAAGCTAAGATGGGGTCCTCCTCATATGATTTTTGATGGCCTAGCCTGGCTTTCTTTTTCTTAGTCATCTCAAATAAGGTCTCTTTTGAATCATACATAATTATTTTTTTTGGATGGGTGACTTACCTCTTGGTCACCCTCTTCATTTTCCTAACCTTATTTTCAAATTTTAGTGTGAATTTGGGTGGGTCCATTATAACCAAATATGGGTTTTCCATTGTAGCTAATTGCATTTTCTTAATCCATTATTTGTCCAAAGAACCACATGGAGACTATGATGTTCAAGATAATGGTTGATCTTGGGTAAATCCTTGGAAATAAAATTTTTGGGAGGTAATTTTGGATGTGACCAATATAAATTCATAGTTGGGGAAGAAGAGGGAAGTGTCATTCTTGAATGTGAAGGGGAACTAGTGCTAGTTAAAGTAGTAATTATTAACATGGAGACTTGGGGGATGAAAAATTAGGGATATTATTAGGTAGTTGTGGAATAGGTATATGAATAATCTCAATCATGACTAGAGGTAAATTTTCCATTACCAAAACCCTATAAATGGAGGATATGAAAAATGGGTTGATAGTGGGCAATGGCATGGTCACAGGCCCAATGATAGGTCTAGTGAGGGGATAGTATGGTAAGAGTTTCACATGGTATAAAATTAGGGGCTCACCAAATATGCTTAAGGGTTAATTATAGAGGAAAAAATGAGGTAAAAAAACATGATCTCGACCTATTGTACTTGGTTCCTCCTTGGTAGGAAGTAAAGGAGGTAACCCTAATACTAAAGTTGTTGGTTTTAGAGTAGATGTAATTGCTTCCCCCACTATTGGTCTTTCCTTTACTAAAGGAATAATCTATATTTAGGATGGGCTAGTTGTTGGGGTTACTTGGGTAGTGTCCCACCCAATATAATTTCCTATATCAACCCCTCCATTCTCTAAAGTGGGAGACAATGCCTTCATTATTTTGTGACTGAGTTGTGGTTTAGTCAACCTTTAGTACTCATTACTAATAGTACAGAATATAGATGATAATGCTCTTACTTAAATATATTGATGTTCAAAAACCTAGAAAAACCTTGCATCATCCAACCTACCTTTCAGTTGTCTGATATTAACATCCTTTAGTCTCTACTTCATCTTAGTGTCATTAGTTTTATTGATCTATAATTGGTCTCCATCTTTAGGCTCATGATGGTATGTAATGCTCAGGTTTGCCTTGTGCTTGATGTAATGGTTGAATGTTAATGTGCAAGGTTCCATACCCTATTGGTATCCTTATTTAAACCAAAGGTAAAAAATTTATTGGCATCAATTATAACTAAGTTCCATCTCATAATCTTAAATCATATAATGTTGGTTAATTGAGGATGGACTGGTCCCTTTTTATTATTCTTACATAATCCATCTGCCCCTATGAGTAGTTAGAAGTAAATCTATTATTTGACCAACTTATTTGGCACTATGGTAGGTACCCTAAAGGGGTTTACACTAAAACCTACCACCCTTATTACCATGCAATCAAGATAATAACAGTAGGCTCCCAATGTGTTGAGTGCTTCCCTAATTTATTCATATAGCTTAGGCATAGTCCTTTCATGGTTGGCCCTATATACAATGGTCATAAATTCTCATCTATAATGTATTTTTAAATTATCACATTTGAGATGACATGGGGCATGGTCTATTTCAGGTTTGGATCTTAATTGGTGAAATGGGGAAACTTTAGGGTAACACAGTTAGCATCAACCAAGTAGGACATCATATAGAAATGATCTCCTTGGCTAGACATGACTATATTAATATGAGATAAAAAGTTATAGGAAATGATCTCTCTGGGGGGGGGGGGGGGGTCTTTGAATCATCTATAATCATGGATATAAGTAGGAACCACTTTTCATCCACATGGCTAATGTCCTCATCCCAATCTAGCCTATTCATAATAGTCATTCCCATTCTTATCCCCTAAATAAATTAGGTGATAGAGATTTGATTGATTTTAGATTTGTAGATGAATATCCCTTGGATTGTAGTATATCCTCAAAAAAAAATTATGTTACATGTTTTTAGATATTGGATAATATTTTCTTCATTTTAAGCAATTTCATAATTGGGTAAATCATAATAAGCTTAAAAAGATAACTCGGCTATGAAATCAATGTCATTACCTAAATTGAAAGACTTAATCATGTTGTTTACACACCTAGATTGAATAAATATTTAGTAGAATAAGTATACATAGGGGAGGACCTATGGATTATATGTATTCTTGTCTAATCCCATAGACTTGAATTCCAAGATGTCTAACCTTTATTCTGCAACATTTGGATCTTCCTCATTATCATTGGCCTAGTCTACAATCTTCTCCACATGGTAGAATAAATCACTATAATGTTTTTCTTCAGTGGTTAACATAATGTAATTGAAATTAGTATCCTAGAAGATGATGTTAATTATATATGAATAGAGGAATGGAATTTTCTTTGGCTTAGTGGCTCTATATGTTCCCTATTTAGCCATGGTTTCTAGATTGTATAACTAATAAAATCATGGATTGATTTAATGGTGAAGAATGAACATGATTTTTATAAAATATCATAGAACACTTTGGGTATATCTAGTAGATAACAAGGGTGAATGCAAAGCCTTAAGACAACAAGCTTTAAACTCTAGAATTTTAGAATTTTGAACTAAAATATACAAGTCATAAATGGCAATTATCTTTAATCTTATTTGACTTAAATCCTTAATGAATCCTTAGTTTTTTTCTAATTTATTTGGAAATTGACTTTTGGAAATTAGGAAATCACTATTCTTAGTTTGTTTATGCATCCTTTCATCATAGGCTTGATTTTCCATTGAGGTGACTTGGATTTATAACCATCAAAATGAGCCTCATAAACATTCAATTCACACCAACTATAAGATATTTTTGGATATCTATGTTCTATATAAGTGTCATAATTAACACATATTTGACAATTGGTGCCTTTTTATGCACTCCAACCTTTTATTTTGAATATTGGGCCACTCAAGTGAGTTGTAAAATATTCTATCAAGTGGAATATTTTGATTGTATCTATTCATTTTAAGGTTACATGGCTTGACCCCTTTTATTTTGAGTTGACATGGCCTCAGGACCTCTACTATATATCCAATTTGAAATGTCTAATTGGCTCACACTATTGCATGATTTTATTATACAAAACTTTTGATGGACTTGACTACTATGACACTTAACCACATGTCATCCTTTGATTGGATCACTCTTTGTTAGGTTTTTTGGTTTCCTTTTATAGTCATATTACCATGGGGTAGAGGTTTCATGTGTCATTATCGAACTAGTTTTGGCTATTAGGTGGATTATAAATAGCATCTAAATATCTAAGATTTAAGAAACTAGTTTTTAGGTGTCATAATCTCATTCCATTTTAGGCCTTGAGATATTGAATTTTACACCTTAACTTGTGAGGGATGTAAGGGGCATGATCAAGTTCCAAGTGTCATGATACGATTAGATCAATTTGTCATGGGAACTTTGAAGGTATTTGGGATCTCATAAGGTTATGAATGGTTTAAATGTGGCATGCCCTAATGGGTTCATGACTCTTTTATAGCTTAAAATACAATAATTGGGTGATAATTTTCACTTTCATATTGGGTTTTTGGGTCATAACATTAGATAAAATAGTAAGATCATTAGAATACCATGAATAAATTCCAAGTGGCATGTTGTGGTTAGATCACTAGGTCATAAACCTTTTATAACTTGCCTTTGAACTTTACTTGCTGTGATTGAGTGCCAAAGTGTATACGACTAAGTATCAATCTTTATATAGTTGAGTGACCAATGCATGTGATGTTGTCACATGTCGATTGAGGTTGAGTTTACATTAGGTTTATGAATAAAGGCAAAAAATGCCAAAAAATAGTAAATTCCCTAATAAAAGAGAGGGGACTAGTCTAAATTAGGAAAGATTTTTTTGATATATATAGAGTTATGATCATATTTTAAAGGATAGATTATGAATTTATTTGATATCATCCATGCATATATAGCCCCAAAATAGATACCTTTGGCTCCACTCTAGTCCTTGCTCCACAACTAGCTAGGCTTCCATAGCCCTGATGAAGTTTACCCAAATCACCTTTAAGAGAATGCAACTTAAAGTGTCAAGTATATTTCAACTTGATACACATTTTTTTTATATCTTTTATTTTTGAAAACTCTTAAAGGTTTGGAACCAATTTTTTAGTAAGGTTTTAAGGAATTACATAATGTATACTCAAGGACCATTCACTTTTAGTGATTGATTTCTTTCCAGGTAATCTTTTGATGTGAAATTAAGTGCTAGTATGTATGGACCTTTAGAATTTTAAGAATTTCATCTAGTCAAATTTATTTTTTTAGAACTATATTATAATCAAAATAAAATCACATATTCCATGAAATGATAACTTTATCATTAAAATATCTTAGTTTATCTAAATCAACATTTGTAATAGTCTCTTACTTTGGATAACCATCTATTGGGATGTATATGAAATTCAACACCTCAATTCCTTTAGATTTCAAGACCTTGGAAAAATGTAAGAAAAAATTGAGAACCTACCCTGATGGCTTATTGATAATCTAAAACACACAAAAACTACTCTAAAGAAAGAAAATGATAGAAAGAAAACACATAAAAAGAAAACAAAGTAGAAAGGAGGATAAACTACTCCTACCTATCGCTACACTAAACCAACTCATAGTCCTTTAGTGGGTACAAGGGGAAGCTAAGAAGTAGTGTTTCAAGTAATTCCCATTCATTGGTAAAGCTAATTTATTTCCTTGCAAGTCATTTAGTATGAATGCATTATCACCCAATAACTCTATAATTTGATATGACTTGATCCAAAGGGGTGTGAATTTATCATGATGACCCTTTTTCTCATGGGTTTTGTCCCATAGTAATACCAAGTCTGATATTTGGAACATTTTGATTTTACCATTTTGTCAAACCACCTTTTGACTACATTTTGGTGTTTGTTGAATTTTTTGAGGGCTTAATCTTTGACATCTTCCATTTTGATGATATTCAATATTCTAGACTAAATTCTTTCTTCATCATCCATATATTCATCCATGAGATCATAAGTGGGAAGCTAAAACATAATGGGAAATATTAGTTGCTTCATATACACTAGAAATAATGGAGATGACTTCAAGTCTTGTTTGTATCTGGTTTGATCTACCCAAAGAGCATATTTTAATAATGATTAACACTCCCTTTATTTTTTATCTATTTATTTATTTATTACATTCATCAGGTTCTTGTTGGTTGATTCTACAACACCATTCCCTTATGGATAATGATTTGAGGGAACTTGAAAATAACCTTATTGTCATAAGCCCATTCTAGGAATTCTATGGTTTGGAAAGCTGGACCATTATCACACACTAGAGATAAAGGAGTCCCAAATCTAGTTATGATGTTTTCCTCTAGGAATTTGATAACATCAATTACCCTACAATTCTTAGTGGTGATTGCTTCAATCTACCTAGTGCAATAGTCAATGTATATCAACACAAATTTATGTCCTACCAAAGAGTTAGGATTGATGACTCTAATCAAGTCTAATACCCATTATGAAAATCCCCTAGTTTCATTCACTGATTGTAAAGGCATGACTTCCCTTACTTATCTACTATCAAACAACTAACATTGATGACATGCCTAGACATGAGTATGTACATCTATGAATATGGTAGGCTAGTAATAGCCTACTCTAATTATTTTGTGGTTAGTGGTTCTAATTGAAGGATGTCCACTTCCTAATTTCTCATGGAAAATTTTTAGTATATCTCCAACTTCTTTCTTGGAGATGTATCTCAAATAGTTTTAATTTTAGTTTTTTCTATGTAACACCCCTCTTTTGATCATGAAGTGAAAATTTTTGAGCTTGAGTACTCATTTTTACTCTCTTTTCAATTCTAGTGAGCAAGTGTGATTCAATAGGTAGTATATAATGTCTTTGTACCATTCCTCACTTGAGACCTAGTTTACTTAAACCTACAAAACATCAATCTAAGGATTAGTCTTGGTGATTAAATAAATTAAACTTTGGCCTCATACTATCTTAGCCAATTTGATCTCCATGTCATACTCCTAGAGATTAGTCATAAAATTTCTTTGTATTTATCCTAACTCATTCTTGTTAATCATAAGCTTAATGATGGGGTCAGGCACAATGGCACGAGTTTCATTTTGGAGGATATAATGTCTAAACTTATTCATGGTCTTTACCAAGATATATGCTTGTTTATCCAAGAGTAGGTGTCTTAGTTTTACATACTTCAAGTTCATACTCATGAAGGTGACTAGATGTTCCTTATCATCTACCTTCTACCTTAAAACATCAATGATCATGTGGTCAAAAGTAAAAGAATAAAGGTACAAATATTTAGCAAAATCTAGTCTAATTAGCATGAGTACCTATACTATGGCTTCTTTGATGTCTTGGAGATATTTCCTAGCCTTAGATGTCCAATCAATCCTTGAGTCCATTTTTAACATGGCATTTATAGGTCTAATAATTTTGGCAAAACCTGAAATGAATTTAAACAAAAAAGTTAATTTTTCCAAAACATGATTTTAATTCCTTTTTACTATTAGGAAAATAAAATTTGAAAATAACATTAATCATATCAAGGTCAATAGCCATACCATTATTTTTTATTACATTTCCCAAAATATTACCTTTGGTTATGAAAAATATACTCTTCTTAGGGTTTAGAGAGATACCAAAGGTTCTACATTTCTATAGAACTTGATGAAGATGCATCATGTGGTCTTTCTTATTTTTAGAGAAAATGGTTAATAAATCCATGTAGATAATGATTAATTTGTAAATAAATAATTATAATGCATGGTTGATGGCACATTATAAGGTATCCATAGCATTGATGAGATCTAAAGTCATCCTTATATATGTGAATATCCCTTACTTGGTCATGAAGGCAGGGTTCATTTTGTCTTCTTTACTAACCAACACCTGGTTGTAACTTAAGAAACCATCTAGAAAGGACATCATTTGAGAGATGGTAACCATATAAATTACCTCATCTAAAGATGGTAATGGGTAATTATCATTTTCTAAGGATCTATTAAGGTTTCAAAAGTCTACATAGAGTTTAATCTTGCCATTTTTCTTCCTGACTAAGACTAGGTTGGCCACCCATGTGGAGTGTTTGATTACTAATAATATCCTTTTATCCATAAATTTCTTTACTTATTTATAAACTATAGGTTCTATAATTAGGTTGATATGCCTCTTCCTTTGCTATAAAGGTTTGCATACTTGCTTTAAATAGATTCTATGAGTGATGACCTAGGTGTTGAAGACTTTGAGATATTCATAAGACCATACAAGGACATCTTCAAATGTGAAAAATATTTTAGTAGCTTTGGATACTTCTTCATTAGTGAAGACAAGCTTGATATTGACATTTTGGGGATTGCTTAGTGAACCCAGATTAATGTGCTTGTAATCCTTGCCCCTTAGTTTGGGCACTTTAACATCACTTTCCATCTTGTCTTGATTGAATATACTTTCTATAGAGACCATGCCATTAGGAATTATATTATTATTCAATTGGATTACACCATTATCACTAGATTTTACATTTTTTTAGACACTTCATCTTAACCATCGATTATATGTGATTCAAAGACTCTATAACTAGTCATGAATTTGATGATTTGTTTATTATCATAAAACACCTAGAAGTGATTGATGTTTTCTAGAATAAAATGGAAAGATACCATCTTGATTGTAAAATTTTGTAGTTCAAGGACCTTATTTGGGATTATACTCACTATTTCTAAATCCAACACATTTGTTAGGTAATTGTGATCCCTGGGTACCGAGGCAATGTTAAATGCTTTGAATCTTTCAATTAGATCCCATGATCTAAATTATTTTTATTTATACAAGAAATATTACATTGGTATTGAATATGTACCTACATGATGACTAACTCTAAATCATCCCATAATAATAATTTCATTACCTTATGTTTGATGGTGAATTAGAGTTCTAAGATCAGGGCCTCATATTATCCAAGATTATTAGTGCATAGAAATTGGAATCTATAAGGTGATATATACTACTTACCAACCAAATTTGTCAATATGATACCTACCCATGTTCCTTACTTAGATATCACACCATAAAATTACATCATCTAGAATCCTTCATCCTTGGTTGTTGGTTTATATTCACTTGAATTGATAGTGTCAAGAGCATACATGCCCAAGTTGGTAGAATAGAAGTTTACCTTTTTGTTCTTGTCATTATACTCTATGATCATGAACTTCATCCTCATCTCTTGTTCAATTCATATCTAATTAGGAATACGCCTCCATGGTAACCACATATGTGATCAATATATGGATATGTATCCATCTAAGGATTGTGTCTAGTATCTACTCAATAACAACCTGTATACTTTTGGGATCTCAATGAATTGAATGTAAATGCACTATTGAATTTGGGTTTCATGAGCTAATTGAATATGAAAGTTCAATAGTTATCCTATCACCTTAACCTTTAACTTTTATAAATCAACAACAAATCTATCAAGCTTAATTGGAATTAGTCCCAACTTTTCAAAAATATGTACATGCATTATGTTAGTAGATACTCCAGAATAAATCAAATAATTATGCACATTATTCCCAAATATTCTAATAGTTAACAAAAATGGAGGAACCTCATCTTTACTTTCATATAATACCACATTCACATTTGCATATTTGGATTTACCTTTATCCAATTTATCTTTTAATGATTTCAATAGTAAATCATGTTTCTTAGTGATTTGAAAAATCTCATGTGAATTAATGTTGGCTTTTATTTTATTCATATCTTTGACAATTTTTTACCCAAATTTGGATCTAATTTTAGCCAACTCTATAGTCGGTTGAGTATCCTTTCCATTTAGAGGATGAGGATCATTGTTGGTTAGATGATTTAGGGGGGTATAAAATTTATTATTTTGGAAGCATAATTATTGAGAGGAGGGGGTGAATTAGTGTTTAAAAAATTTCTTTCAATTATACTCAATCATTGATGAACTATGAAAGTAACATAGAGATCTAACACACCATAAAGAACTATCTAGATGAGCATGAAAAAAGATAACACATATATGAGTGGGAAAACCTCAAGGGGAAGAAAAACCCATATGATATTTAAAAATTAAATTTATTCCTATAAAAAAATATTAAATTATGTTGAGCACCAACCCCAATAAAGTCAAGCACCCACATGACTTGGTTTTAACAAGAAACTAATTGCAAGGAAGTACCAAATCCCTAAGTGACTTAGTAACAACTCATACACCTCATTAATTTTTATCACCAAACTTATAATATTTTGTTATGTTTTCATTTTAATACCTCCTTCTTCTCAACCATGAAATATTTTATTCTTTTTTTTTTACATACATACAAATAAGCCTAAATTACTTTGTATATGTACTTGTCTCATAGTCACACACCACTTACTTGACCACACACATTAAAACTCTTAGGTTGGACATGAAATAGGTATTAATAAATATTTTTAACATGTTTTAATCATAATTTTAACCCCTTTTGTTTTGCCACAACTCAATTAGGCCTTACTCCTTTAGGTTTCATGAAGACCTAATTGAATTAGGTTTATCCTATTAACACTAAATTTTTGATCTTTTTGGACCTATATGGCCTTATCCAAAAATAAAAATCCATTTCAAAATTTATAAAATGAACTATAATGAAATCATCCATGCTTGATTAGACCTGTATGCTTCATTCATACCATGAAATCTCCTTTAGGATAAGCTACCCTATTAGGCCTATGTACCTCAAAAGTTTATCTTGCAATAAGATACACAAATATGAAAAATGAAACATGTATATAGATTTTAAATTACCTCAAATTCATCACCAAATAATGGGAAAACATTAACTTATGATATAAAGGCTCAAAAATATCTCTACAACTTGCTTACTCAGAACTATAAATTTACCTCAAAAACTAGTCATGATGAGTTAGAACTCCAATTCCTATGTAGACACTTATAATGAATATTTATCAATATACATAGTCATATGAGATATATAAACCATATTAAAATGTAAAATTCATATGGTCTAATGGAAAATATTGGTCTTGTAGACTAATTTCTTGACCTTATATCTTTGGTTCTTTAGTGAGCAACTTTTTCACCATATACACTGACATCAAAAACTTATCCAAAGAATTTTCATGAAATATAATTAATGAATTAATTATTAATTAACTTAATTTCATAAATATATCAATCACAAACCCTCAAATCTATCTCTTCATCTCTACTTAGGTTTTACACTATTCATACCATTAGGTTTATCTATGACTAGCATACTTAGATGACAAAATTAGAACTATTCAAGGATAGAAATTATCCATAAATCATTATTGACATGTGGAATGATTCTATATATTATTATACAATCCATTTTAATTTCTTGACCAATTCAAATTTTGAGAACTACATCAATTTATTAATGAATAAGTTTATATCTATGCATTTTCTCTCGCATAAGACTAACTACCACCACCTAAAGGTACTTGGGAGAGTTTAATATATTATATATGAATTTGAAACCATCATGAACTATTTTGAAAAAAATACACCAAGTCCTTATTAGGGTTTTATGGAGGTTTAACATAGGTTTTGGTGTTAACGATTGTTCATAAAGGACCACCACTTAAATATGAAACTAATGCCTACATATATTAGATAGGACACTTATCCATCCATTTTTACTATATAAAACTACAATGCAAAGGTTTAATTTTCCAATTAATGTCTAAAATTACTTCTTGGGCTTGAGACCTCATTCTGTGAGCTTAAAAAGGCCTAAAATAGTGATTTATGCACTTTTATTTCAAATATTGACATCAAACTTTGTGATCATGACTAAAATAACTTATCTCACCTTTTTCCTTGATCACATTTGTATACTTTAATTGAGATATGATCTTCATACCTCATTAGGCTAGGTAGGGTCTAAGAGTGGTCTAGGGGTAGACTTGGACTAAATGTCCTACCCCTATTTGCTCACCTTGAAACTCTCATGACTAAACAAGTGTAGATTGATCTAGAGGTTGTTTATAGATCAATAGTGAGAAATTTTAAAAACTCATATTCATGGTGGTGTGGAATAAACATAGAGATGACATAGAGCTTTATTTAACCATATATTCAAAAGGAATGGTCTTTAAGGACACATTATTTGATGATGTGGCATTAAAAACTAGAGATAATAATTGGTCCAAGATATTTTGGAAAATTGAGGAACTTTATCCCATAACAAGGGAGGATGAAAATATTGCATCCTTCAAGATAATATATTATAACCTGGTTATAGTATAGATGGTGATCCTTCACTGTGAAATAGCAAAACTAGAGGTACTTCATTAAATATATGTCTTCTTCCTTATTTATAAAGAATGTAAAATTGAAAAGGATATCCTGATTAATGAATATATTCATAGATTACTTACTTATGTGTCTACCATTAATTTTGTGAGCTATTATAACTTACCCAAACCCTAAGTAGATATTCCCATACTTAATGAATGGGATAATGAAAATGACCTCAAATCCATCCTAGTCCCATGGTTATATTATAGAAACCATGTGTTTTTTACCTTAGTCAAAACATTCCCATCAACCAATTTTGACCTAGAATTATATTATAATGACCTTGATGAACATACTATGTGGAAACCCCATTACCACATTTGTTGATATCATTTGGTTACCCCTAGTATAATTTATGATTGAGACGGAGCTCACCCCTCCCATTGCTGAAGTTATCAACTCATATCTATGTAGGAATATTTTAATAGTTAGGAAAGGGTCTAATAAAAACCTATTTATGTGTCTTATCTCTTGGATTCCCTACTTATCATAATTGATATCCCTAACTTTAAGTGATGGTCACCTGAGAAGACATAGACAGTGTCCTAGTTCTATTCAAAATTGCATATCTTTAAGTATAGAGACCATATTAAATTTATCTATGACTACATCTATCCTACCTTGAATGAGGATATAATAGGATTCCAAATGGCAAGAGTCAACCCATTGGAAAATAAGTCCTTTCATTCCATTATGGACATCTATTTTTATTTGGACTCCATAATCATCAAGATTGAGGGAACACAATGCACTCCACTTAGACTGCTAATTTGTGTTCCAAATAAATTAGCTGAGTTGGAAGTTACATTTTGAATATGCAATGGTATAGATGGGATTTGTAAAAGTAAAAGGAAGGGAATGATGCATCCTCCACCCTTGGATATTGGAAGAATTATCTTCTAACATTGGGATAACATTTAATATGTTGTTAGGCATATAACATCTATCAAGTTAAAACATGATGAATTGAGAGTGGGACCCCAATGATAGAGTTGGGAAATAATTTAAGGCTAAAAAAATATATTTGACCTATGAACATCAACCAGGAGTACATGACTCAATATACACCAAGGCTACATCTTTCATAATAGTATTGTCAAGGTTGAAGAAATATGGTATCAACCCAGAAGCCAGATTGATGAGGGATACAAAGGGAAGTGATGATTGGAAAAGGGACTATTTTAGATAATTTAGACTTATATATAGTCGAAATGAAAAAATATATATCAATAATATAGCTACATTATTCAAAATTTTATAATTTTAAATTGTCTCTAATCTAATAAATGGGGAATTGATCCAAATTATTACCATACTCTTTACATGTAACTTACGTAGAACCTAAAAAATATTCATTTTCAAATATTATCTCCCATAAAATTTAGGGACATAAGTCTAGATTATCTAAAATAGTCCTTTCAACTTGGTTCAATGTAATATCACTTGCTAAGAGGTCAATCCTCTCAACCTCCTCCCATGTAACAATAATCACAAGTGTAATTCCCAAAGCCTAGAGTAAAAATTTAATAGAGGCTTGAATAAAAGATACCTAGGGAAGGAAAATCATCTTCAGCCCAACCCAATGAACTAGGGTCTCCAATTGAGTACATTGATGTGGTGACATTAGAGCCAACTGAGACAGTGGAAGATGCATTACAATTTTTTTCCACTACATACCAATCTAATGAAGAGGAAATGTAGGTAGAGGAACCCTAGCACCAATATTAAGAGTTGGAGATCAAAAATGGGAAGTAATTAGTTTTGAGTCTAGTCCCAGTTGTTCCCCCACAAAAAATAAAGGTTGAAATTGCATTGGTTCTAACAGGAACAAAGAAACCCAAAATGACTTTCACTCACCCTTTGAGTTAGGTCAATGTCTTTAGTGAAGAAAATTTACTAAAATGATCATCCCTCCCTAAATGGTTTATATATGACAAGATTCAAAAGATTCTTGCTCTATAACACTCTTTAGCCTTGACCAAGTCAATGAATGTAACTATCTGTGATGAGCTCAAACCATGGATAATTGCCTTGCAAAAGAAGAATGAAAGAAAGATGGATGCCCTTAGGGAGTCATGTGGCACCAAAATATATACTCTAGATCCCCCTCCAATAACTCAATAATCAGTTGGAGTCCAATTCAATCCAAAAACTATAGGTTTGGAGAGGGTGACTAAAAAGAGAGCCATGGTTGTTGGGGAGGAATTCATTTTTTATAAGGTGGAACCAATTATTGGTAACTCCATTAGGAGGATATAATCTAGGTGAAGACTCCATATTTGAATAATATATATTTGGATGGCCCAATCTTAATTAGCCTAGATGTATACTAGCATCAAGGGCATGAAATAATAAATAGATAATCTAAAGAAGCAAAAGGAAAATCTAGAGAGGTAGGTAGTTTTATCTATCCTAGATACTATGATAGAGATTTTTGAGGCATCCATTTATGACATGTTTAATTATATGAAGATAAAAAAGGCAAGGAAAGGTGTATTGGGTTAGAAAGATGAAATAGCCAGGGGTTTAATTACTTAGTGGTAGAATTTTAAAGATAAGTTGAAGGATTTAATTAGCATCTTGATTGGGGATAAAATCCAAAGTTTTAAGACCATCAATGTAGCCCATATTAACACAATCATGGGACTAATTATAGATAAAATTCAAAGATTAATAGTGTGGTCCAAAATCTTGCAAATAATCCTCAAGGATGATAAAGAGTTACTAGATATGATGGAATAGGTCCTTAAGACCATTATTGCCAATCCTACAATACTCAGCTCCATGGGCATCATCAAAAATTCTAAATTCAAGCATAGGACCAATTTAGCCATGCAAGAGGTAAAGATAAATAAGGAAGGTCTAGGAATGACTACATCATGATCATGGATTTGATCCTAGTAGAATAAAAGATAGCCAAGGCAAGGAGCATTACAAAAGCCTTGAAAAGAAATGAAAGGAACCTCAAAGACTTAGCTGAGCAAGAGGATGAACTCTTCATTGAATATATAGTTAATTTAAGACTCATTGATGAGAAACATAAAAAGGTATTAAGGCTACTTCAAGATAACAAAATAAATTCATCAACATAAGGTTCACCAATTAGTTATCAATATTCTCTTTTATTGAAGCATTGTGAATTTTGAAAATTGGATATTATTTTAAAAAGGTATGTGCATTTTGTTAACACATTTGCCTATAGGTTAGTCCACCTTGGAAATCATAGTTTATTCTATAAATTTTATAGAAAGGACAACTATCCTTTACATTTTTATACTTGTAATTAATGTATTTGACTGACAGACTTCCTTGTTTCTATAAAAGTAGTATTGTCTATTGTAAAAGTGGGGAGTTTTTTATCTACCAAAACTAGTGTAAACTTTGTATCAATTAATACAAGTAGAGAATTTTGAGAATATTGTCTCATATTGTTTGTGTGAATTATTATATAGCTTCTCTCTCAATTGTTTTTTTGAATCTTAGATTTGAATGGTTATTTTGAATTCTTAGTATGCACCTTTTGAAGGCAGAATTGTTAACTTGTGCATATGTTAGGTTAATTGAAGGTTTTTAATTTTGATTCATTTTATTTATTATACATTTGTAGATGTGTATCAACTATTTTCTTAAAGGGGAAAATATTCAAAGTAAACATGGTTCTTATTTTCATTGTGTCTTATCTTCCTTAGAAGTTTTCCTAATATATGTTATGATTTGAGCTTAAGTTATATTACTTCATACATTGGTTTTAAGTGCATGCCAAAGGAAACACTTGAAATTTATCATGATGTCTAAGATAAATATCACCACCACTTTTCTCCTCTACCTTACCCTTTCCTTTTATTTCTTTTTTTTTTAAACAAAATCCCTTTAGCATAGTTTCTATTATAAATATTCACATAGATTAGCCTTTAGACTTAGATTAAGCATAATTCATATTAATTATCATTGATCATCTTTTTATTTGTAAATATTTGCTAGCCATAATGGATCCCAACCATAAATTAATATAAATATTATGGAACAATTTTCTTTCTTTGCCACTATTTCATCACAGGTAACCAAATTACCATAACTACTACTCATGTTGTCATTTGTTGAGGTTAACATACCCTTATTTATAAAAATTAGGGACCTATGTATCAAATTATACAATATAAACATTTAAATTTGAAATTCACTTGATTAGAGTATTATTAACATGAGTGTAGAGTTTTGTATTTGAAGATCATCCACACCAAGTTCTTGTTGGTTTTTTGTTGATAATTCTGCTTCAGCTTTGCCTAATATTACTAATCTTGATCTTCATGTTTTAAGTTTCAATTTTAATGGAACCCTCATTAAATATACTAGTTTCAATTTTACTAACCTTTGGCATATAGAAATACAAATTAAATCTATGTTCAAGCTTCTGAAAACCCTCTTTTAGAAACCTTAGCTTAGACCATTTGATTTAAATTCAAAATTGGTAGGAGAAAAATTAGTGGGAACACTTTTAAACTGCTAAGGAGTTAAGATTAATTTTTACACTAAGGATTCATCATGTTTTAAACATGACCAAACCTTAGCCTAAAAATTATAAGCTTGCTCCCCTTTATGGTTTGGGCCCAATTGTTTCCATTTATTTTAATATGGTCTAAATGTTTAGAGGGTCCTTTTATTACATTCTTGACTTGCTCTAGCTTTATTATTACCATGGTCCCTCTTATTACAACCTAGACTAATGCCTTAGTCTTAAGGCCTCATTCACATTTATTAAGATAAATGGGACCTTAGTTTTAAGAATTTAATCTAAAGTCTTATACATTTCTAAGCCCTAATTTAATTCATATGCTTCTTTATAGGATCAATGGCCCATAGCTACTTGTACAACACTAATCAAATAGAATAAGGTTGACCCAATTAATTGAAGACTTTGATCCAGGGAACTAATCTCACTTGATCATAGTGATCATAATCAATGGCCTAAAACCACTTGTATATAATTGATCTAACAAAGTGAACACATCATTGAAATTCAAAAGACTAATTATAGCTATCTACTCAGATCATGATTGATGGTTCATATTCACTCATGAGATATGATCAAATGATGCATATTGAATCAATGTTTCTATGGGACTTACTATTCATGAGACTTAAACTTGATGTTTTCGTGCCCATCAATTGATGTTCATGAAGTCATCATTGACTTCCATAAGGTTGTCATTGATGTCCATGAGGCCATCAAATTTTAGTCCCTACAATTAATTATGTGACTTTAAAATTGATGTTATCATGACCATCAATTAACATCCATGAGGTCATCATTGATATCCGTGAAGACATCAAATTTTAGTTCCTATGGTTAATTTTATGAGCTTAAAATTGACATTCTCATAATTGCCAATTGATGTCTATGAGGTTGTCATTAATGTTCATGAGACTGTCAAATTTTAGCCCCTATGAATAATTACGAAAGATTAAAATTGACATTCTCATGGCTATCGATTGATGTCTGGGAGGCCATCATTGATGTCTATGAGACCATCAAATTTTAGCTCAAGAACTAATATTGCTTGGAAAAATAACCATGTTTTTATTTGCGTTACAAGGTCAATGGAGTCTCATTTAAATAATAAACATGCTTAGGTTTTTACAATTCAATGTTAAATTTTCCTTTCATAGTAGACTTTAGCCCATCATATACCAAGTTCAAATTTTCATGGGATCTATTATAAACACCATGAACATAGCTCAAATTTAATCCAAAAGTGTGGTCATGTTTCAAAACATTTGACTAGACTTTGGTCTAAAATATCATCCTTAGCCCCCATATGTCCCATGATCTTGTTTGGGTCTATTCTATAAAATTAACCTAATAAATACAAGTTCCCATTATTAACAAAGTTAAAAAAAAATTACCTTAAATTTTTATCATATTTATTAATATGGTAAAACCTTAGGTTTAAAAAGCATTTTACTCGATCTTTTTATTATTAAAGGTCCCCTTTTATCATGATGTATACTTAGCTTTAATAATTTATCCTAAATTTTATATCATGTTTATTAACATGATATAAAGCCTAATCTAAAGTCTTTATCCTAAGTTCTTATATGTCCCGATGCTAACTTAAACATCATTCTCCTTTGCAGGATCTATGGTTCATGTGAGATCATAAGAACATGATCAAATAAAATGAGACTTATATGGAATATTCAACAGAACCTCTAAGGACCCATGAAACCACCATGTAGTGAACACATGCCAACTGATGGAGCTGAGAAAGTGCAAAGCTCAAGAAGCCTTGTGGGATTACCAAGTGGCATAACCATCGAGCCTAGTCCAAACAATGACAAATGGTGTGTAATTCATAGGATTGAGATCAATGACTCAGATTAATCTATGTAATTTTATCCAATAGAGAAAGACCAATTAGGATTTTCAAATGAAAATGGTCAATTTTTAAACACTAATGAATAAAGTGCCATGAAAATGCCAACTAGATTCCATCTAAGTAGAAAATGACAAAACCAAAGATTTTGTGGGAATAAAAAAGAAAAGGTATAAAGGCATAATTCCAAATCAAATCCAAGGCACCAGATTCAATTATGTCTAAAAACCATCACCATTAAACCCATAAAAGACTTATAGAGAAACCTTCACATCCACAAAGCCCTAATTTGATATGAAATTGTCTATTATCAAACCAGAGAGAGTTCAATTATGGTCTAAATAAGTATAAATTTATCCATAGGTATTTTGTATTTCACTAGTGATAAATTTACAAAACTCATAGTCATGGTAGTGTGGATGAAACATAGATATGACACAAATCTCTACTTAACCACAGATCTAGAAGGAAGGGTATTTAAAGACATAGTATTTGATGCTATGACATTGAACACTAGAGATAATAATTTTCCAAGATATTTTAGATAATTACATAATTATAGCCTATAACAAGGGAATATGAGAATATTGCATCCTTCAAGACAATATATTATGACCTAGTTACAGTATAGATGGTGAGCCTTCACCATGTAATAGCAAAACTAGAGTTACTCCATTATATAGATGTCCTCCCTATTTTTAAAGAATGTGAAATTGAAAAGGGTATGTTGGTCAATGAATGTACTTATAAATGCCTTACCTATGTGTCTCCCATTGCTTTTGAGATTTATTATAAGTTCCCCAAGTACCAAGTAAATATACCCACACTTAATGAATGGGCTAAGAAAAATAACCTCAAATCCATCCTGGTCACATGATTGTATTCTGGAAACCATGTGTTTTATAACCTTAGTTAAAACATTCCCATCAACTAATTTCAACTTGGAATTAGGATGATAATGACCTTAATGAGTAGACTATTTAGAAACCCCATTACCATTTTTTATAGCATTTGGGTACCCCTAGTATACTTTATGATTGAAAATGAGCTCACCCCTCCCATTGGTGAACTTATCAGCTCTTGTCTATGTAGGAAAATCCTAACAGTTAGGAAAGGGTCTAGGAAAAATATATTTATGATATCTTATATCTTGGATGCCCTTATTACCATAATTTAGATCCCTAACTTTATGGGATGGTCACTTGAGAAGACATAGACAGTGCCCCAATTCTATTCAAAATTGCATATCTTCAAGTATAGAGACCATATTCAATTTATTTGTGACTACATATAACATACTATGAATGAGGATATAATAATATTCCCAATTCCAAGAGTCATACCATTAGTAAATAATTCTATTGAGTTCATTAGGGACATCTAGTTTTATCCAAACTACATAATTATCAAGATTGAGGGAATACAATGCACTCCACTCATACTACTAGTTCATGCTCCAAACAAATTAGATGAGCAAAAGGTTTCATTACAAATATAAAATGGTATAGATGGAATTTGTATAAGTAAAAGGAAGGGACTTCTACATCTCTATCCTTGGCTATTGGCAGAACCATCTTCTAGCATTGGGACAAAATTGAAAATGTTGTTAAGCATAGATCATCTTTCAAGTTACAAAATGATGAATTGAGACAGTAGGACCCCAATGATAGAGTTGGGAAACATTTGAAGGTTAAATAAATAAATTTAACCTATGAACATTGACAAGGAGTTTGTGACTCAATATACACTAAGGATGCATCCTTCATAATAGTATTGGCAACGTTGAAGAAATGTGGCATCAACCCAAAAGCTAGATTGATGAGGGACCAAAAGGGAAGTGATGATATTTGCCAACTTGTTCTGAGGCAATATTACTTACTAGGAGTTCAATCCTCAAAACCTCCTCCCATGCATCTATACTCACAAGTGGAAGTCCCAAAGTTTGGAGTACAAATTTAATAGAGGCCTAAAGAAAGGAGACTTAGGGAGAGGACATCATCTTCAACATAGCCCAATGAAATAGGGTCTATAATTGGGTACATTGATGTGGTGGCATTGGACCTAGATGAGACAATGGAAGATTCATTACAAATGTTATCCATTTATTACCAATTTGATTAATATAAAATTTAGGTGGAGGAACCCCAACACAAAACTAAAGAGGTGGAGATAGAAAAGGGGAGGGAATTAGCTTTGAGTCTAGTCCTAGTTGTTCCCCCAAATAAGAGAAAGGATGAAATTACATTGGTTCAAGTAGGAATAAGGAAACCTAAACTAACCTTCACTAACCCTTTAAGTGAGGTCAATGTATTTAGTAAAGAAAATGTGTTGCAAGGACCAACCATCCCTAAATGGTTCATCTATGAAAACCAACAAAAGATTCTTACTCTAAAACACTCTTAGGCCTTGACTAAGTCAAGGAATGTAACTATCCATGATGAGATCAAACCATTGATAATTGCATTATAGAAGGAGGAGAAGGAATGAAAGATGGCCACACTTAGGGATTCAAGTGTCACCCATATAGAGACTTCATATCCTCCTCCAATAACTCAATTATCAATTTGAGTCTAGTTAAATCCAAAAACTTTAGGTTTGGATAGGGTGATTGAAAAGTAATTCTTGGTTGTTGGTGAGGAAGTCATTTTTTAGAAGATAGAACCATTTATTGGTTTAACTCTAGTAGGAGGCTAGAATCTAGGTGAAGAACCCATATTTGAAGAAGATATACTTGGATTGGCCCAATTCCAATCAAACCAACTACAAACTGATATCAAGGGTATGAAACAATAAATAGAGAATATGAATAAGCAAAAGGAAAATATGGAGAGGCAAGCATTTTTATTTGTCACAAATAATATGATAGAGATGTTTGAGGCATATTTTTCTGACATGTTTAATTATATCAAGATAATAAAATCAAGGCAAGGTATATTGGGTTAACAAGATGCAATATATAGGGGTTTAATTACTTAGCGGTATAGTTTAAAAGCTAAGATGAAGGATTTAATTAGCATCTTAACTGGGGATAAAAAATAAAGTTTCAAGACCATAAACCTATCCCATACCAACATAATCATGGGATTAATTATAGATAAAATTTAAGGATTGATTATGTGGTTCAAGATCTTGGAAAGACTCCTCAAAGATGATAAAGATTTATTGGATAGGATGGAATAGTTATTTTAGAGCATGATTGTTAATCCTAAAACACTCAACTCCATTGGCATCATCATAGATGCTGAATTCAAGCATAAGACCACTTTGGTATTGCAAGAGGTAAAGAGAAATAACTAAGGTAGGTTTTGGAATGACAACAACAAAATCATGGATATGATCTTAATAGTAGAAGAAAAGATAGCTAAGGTAAGGAGAATTATGGAGGCCTTGGAAAAAAATGATAGGGACCTTGAAGACTTAACTAAGAAAGAGGATGAACTCTTCCTTGAACCTATAATTAATTTTATACTCATTTATGAGCACCATCAAAAGGTAATAAGGCTACTTCAGAAGAACCAAGGAATTTCATCAGCATAGGGTCCATCAGTTAGTTAGGAATATTCTATTTTATTAAATCATTGTGAATTTTGAGAACGGGATATTCTTTTATAATGGCATGTGCATTTTTTTAGCACATTTGCCTATAGGTCAGTCCACCTTGAAAATCATAATGTATTCTAAAAAATATATAAAAAGGACAATTGTCCTTTACAGTTGTACACTTGTAAGTTAATGCAATTGATCAACATGCTTCCTTCTTTCTATAAAAGGAGTAATGTATATTGTAAAAGAGGGGAGTTTTGGAGCTACAAAAATAAGTGTAAACGTTGTATCAATTAATACAAGAATATAATTCTAAGAAGATTGTCTCATCTTTTTTGTGTGAATTGTTATATAGTTTCTCTCTCAATCGTTTGCTCTAAATCATAGATTTGAATTCTTTTTTTTAATTCCTGGCACATACCTTTTGAATGCATAATTTTTAACTTGTGCATATTATAGGTTAATTGAAGGTTATTTAGCTTTCTTCATTTTATTTACTATGAATTTGTAGATGTTCATCAACTATATGATTAAAGGAGTAAATCTTTAAAGTAAACGTGGTTCTTTTTTGCATTGTCTTATCTTCCTTAGAAGTTTTCCTGATATATGTTATGATTTGAGATTAAGTTATTTTAATTCACATATTGGTTTTAAGTGCATTCCTAGGAAACACTTGAACTTTTTTATGATGTCTAAGATAAATATTAACAACACTTTTATTCTCTTCCTTACCCTACCATTTTACTTATTTTTGTAAACCAAATCACTTTGGCATAGTTTCCATTGTAAATATTCACATGGATTAGCCTTTAGAATTAGATTGAGCATATTCATATCAATTTTCATAGATCATATTATTATTTACAAATATTTTATGGCCACATTGGCTCCTAACCACCAACTAATATAAATATTGTGGAATAGTTTGCTTGCTCTACCACTATTTCATCATAGCTAATCAGATTACCACAACCTGCTACTCATGCTTTGAATTCCTTGAATTATAAAATGAGAAGAATTATATAAGCATTAAGAGAACATATGATACACTTATAGGCATCAACAATTTGTTAAAACCATTTACATATTATCACACATAACAATTATTTCTATGAGCCATTCCAGATTCAAAATATAGTTAGATCTACCAAATAAAATCACATGTGTCTTATATTGGAGGAACAATTCACTTTTAACATATCATACATAATTTTGTATCTTTAACCTCTCAAATGTAGTGTCTTGATCAACTATCAATAATTGTTAAAAATAAGTTATTCTTACATGGAAGATCAAATATCCACCATTATTTTGACTCAGGTGTCTTACTTTAGCAACTATGCAAATTGAATTATAGACCATTTTTGTTAATTTAGCATAGATCAACAACATGATTTGTGCTTCTTTATTTTGAGTAGTTGTTGATGTTTGATTATTTAATTATGATCTCCTTATGAATTTAGCCTTTGCTTTGTAAATTTAAGCAATCTCAGAATTTCATTCCTAATCTACATCAATCATTAAATGTTCCTCCATAATGTTAGAATTTATATTTTTTTCTGCACAATAATGTTAGTATTTATGGGTGTTTTGTTTTTATTGTACTAAATTTCTAATTGCATAAAAATAAATTTTAATGTATTTTTTAGGAAATTAAATTCTAAAATAACCATCAACTAAGTATATCCTATTACATAATTTACAAAGAGACATTCCTTGTTACTAGGAACTTTATTTATCTACCGCCACTACACAATTCCCTTAGAAAATTTTGAATCTCCTAACAACATTGTGTTCCCCAAAAAAGGTGCTAAAAATTATGGGTGTCATAAATCCTCTTCATTTTATAATGTCAATCTAGGGTTGGTGTCTGAACATAATATGAAATAAGAGAAAGAGATCTATAGTAAATGGTCATTTCTACCACACTCCATAATTGTGATAAAAAAACTCTTTAGAAAATTACACATGTATGAAATTAAATCACACTTTCAAAAAAATTAATTATTGTATTGAAAATAAATGATAAACAAATAAAACACCTACAAGTTCACAACAAATTATAGAAAAGAATATTTGAAGACACAAAGAAATAAAATAAAAATTTACAACAAAATAATAATTACAAAATAAATAAATAAATAAAAATGCATTGATTTATCTTCCTTAGATTGTGTGGCCAACTCATTCATTAGAAGATAATTTATTCAAAATTCAAAATAGATTACTTAAAATAATGGAGACAAAAATATATTTATTGATTACATTCAGATGTGGTAGGTTGAATTTATAATTTCATGCTTCCAACAAACACCTAATTTGAGAATAACAATGTAGATATTCTAGCATATCTCAATTTTTATATACATATGGAAAGAGATATTTATTCTAAGGATACAACATAATCTCAATCTCCATAAAATATGGAAATAGATACTTATTCTAAGAATACAACATAATATCAATCTTCATAAAATATGGAGACAACTATTAATTGGAATGAAAGTATACAAATTTATATTTAGATACTATCTATGAATGGAAAGTCTATATTTAAAAATCTATATATAGAAAGACTTTAAATGGAAACCATTTTTATGATAGTTAGAAATGATCTTGGTCTTCTTAGAATAGATCAAAAATAATTATAATGCTTTTCAAATGAGTCTATGGTAATTCTATTGTAGTCTGTAGCAAGTTTATAGTTTGCCTATGGAAGTTCAAAGCTAAATAGTGAGTTGAAAGCTAAGTCTAAAGCTACTAGGTAAGTCTAAAGTTGAGTCCAAAACTAATGGGAAAGTTTAATGATATATCTAATGCTTGGCCAAAATGTTATATCTTGTTTAAGATCTACTATATAAGACTTTGATAATATTCCAACATCATTCTTGAAATGGTTACTCTTCATACTTAATCTTTTCTAGCTTAGTATGGACTACATATGAACATATTGACATATTTTTCTTGGTAATCATTAAAAATAGCTAATAAAAAGATAATAATGAATTCTAAAGAAATAAATATATTATATACTATCGATTTTATTCTAAATGAAATATAATTTTAGAAACTAAATTTAGATCCACTTCTTATGCAAGGAAAAAAGATGTTGTTTCATGGATATAATTAGCATTTTTTGAGGCTCATCATAAAATGTGATATGCATCATGTAGATTTTCAACAATTTCCTTGATATTACCATCCATGTAATATGTTATTATTCCTAGGGTGTATATTATAGGTCTCATCTTAATCAATTTCATCAACAAAAGAAGTAATTGACATTTTTGAGTATCAAATTATATGTTCTCAAAGAAATTATCCCAAACTCTTTCAGTTAGTCATATTGAATGGTGGCCAAACATTTTATTATGCATTCATTTAAAAATGTTTTAATCAACTTAAATTAAGTGTTTTTTAAAGTAAAATACCTAGATGTGTTACTTGTTGTACCATAGAATGACACTCTTGTGGGAGAATTTTTTAGGCTCTCTCACTCCCAACTATAATATTAGAGCAACCTCAAGTTGTGGCTATCCTATAGTGAGGTTGAATCTCTGGAGAAGGCCTGCTTCCTATTTGTATATCACATAAATTAATGTTTCTACTTGGAAAAGAGGTAGAGATAGGGTATACGGTAACTAATAAATATAAATGGATGATACACCAAATTGATTGACACTCACATAAGCATGAAATAAACACTAATTCAACATAAAATAATTCTTGCTCACATAACCTCACAAACTAGATAATTTGCATAAGTGTTTCATAAATTAGGCTCACGAAATAATACATGAAGTAAAGAGGAATTTCAAAGTTCACACCAAGAATCCATTAATGGTAGAAAGAGCTCAAGTTTAGACCTGCAACTAACTTGAAAAGACCTAAAAATAGTCAAGAAAGAAATATAATAGACATGAAAGAACACTTCTTCACAAGGTCATCATGCACAAGCTTGCTAAGCATAATTTAGAGGTAAGAGATAGGTAAAATTTGATCTTTATTAATTTAAAAGGTATTTTTAAAATGTTTTGACAAGGTTTCTCCTTTTCAAATGAGAATATCTTACAAAAATGGGGGAGAAATGGGAGATATAGGAGAAAAGGGGAAGAGAGAGAAGAGGCAAGAAAACATAATTCAATAAATGAGATCCAACCAACCTCTATGGATGTTTTCTCACATTTTGGTTACTTATAGCTAATCCTTCCTCAATAAATTAACCTCGATTATCTCTAATAGTCTTCAAACCCTCTCATTGGTTTAGAAACACACTATAAGATAGAAATTGTTGAGGATGATGATGTCATGATCCACTAAGAAAGAAAAGTCTTCAAAGACTTTGAAAATGTATTGAATGCTCCACTTGAACTCTCTAACCTCCAAATATCTATCACATAGACTTTTATTCCCCCCTCCACTTTCTCTTCTAGAAGATGTTAGGGAAAAGGTTAGCTAACTTGGCATTTTATGCTCAACTGACCATGGAGGTTATCTTTCATGTTTGATTTTTGAGTTTATTTTCTATTTTCAACTTGAATTTACTCTTTAAACCTTTAATAAATTTCATGATACCTAAAACTCCCATAGACCCCATTGATGGAGGTCACAAGCTTGAGCCACCTTCAACCAACTACCCTAAAAACTACTCCCAAGGCCATTTGGAACCTTAAAGACCACTTTTGGACCTGTAGAATACTTCTAGACATCTATGGAATGTGTATGATGAAGAAAATGAATATTTGGAATACCTAAAACAATGGTAGAAATCACCATTAATCATGTACCAATGCATAAATATGTCAAAAACTGGGGTTTTAACCCCTTTTCCCCTCAACAAGACACCATGGAAAGTATTTTAAAGAGATATAAATTCCATGTAATGATGTTTTATGTCTTATTATATCCCTTCCATAGTTTTATACTATTTATTTCTTTGAAGACCTATAAGAATATGCAATTTTGAGTCATTTTAGGCCTCTTAGGCACCCAAACATGATATATTATTCTAAAATATAGGTTGGTTAAGAAATGTATGGAGTCATCTACACATTATAGGTGGCTTCCAAGAAATTTTGGGCTATTTGATTGACCTATCAGCCCAAAAACATAAAATTGGTGAAAAAGCTCCTTTGCAATATTAAGTAAGCTCACCTTCAAGACAAATATTCATAAAATGAAGACACCCATTACAAAAATTACTTAAATTTATATATGGTACATATTACCCTTAAACACCCCTAAAAATATTGGGCTCCCATGCTTAAGGTGTGAAAAGACACACATGTAAAGATGATTGCTTGCAGGGTTTGGAAACATTCTGGACATGATTACATTCTTAATGATTGTTCTTAAAAATAAATACCTTAACAAAATTCAATCCAAAATTATGTTAAATTAAATAATGTTACTGAAAACATATTATAATCACTTATCCCAACTCTTCATGGTACGAAAGAAACAATCATATGAAGATGGGCTAAAATTGGGTGTCTTAGGCCTAAAAGCTTGAATTTGTCCAAATCACCAATTTTACCTTTCCCGGTGATATTAATTTATGTAAAAACTCTCAATTAAATCTTAAAAAACTCATAACACCTTTCTAAATTAATAAAAATCAACTTTTCCTTTTTTGCCTTTGAGACTGCCTGCATGGATTTGAGCCTGCCTTCAAAGTTTGCATGAAGTTTAGAGAATGAACACTATTTAAATGTGTTTAATATTATTAAAAACATATTAAAAAATTTATAAAATATTTCCATAATATTTTTAAACCTAAAACACACCTTAAAACTCCAAAAAGTGTGTTTGCATGAATAATGACCATTACCAGACATAGGGTGGACTCTATATAAATAATGGGTACTTACACTAATAAAATTAACCTAAAAATATAATTTATGGATATAATATATCATTAATACAAATATTAACAAGTTTTAATTTATTTTATTTGTAATTTTTCATGGAGACTCCTTTTACCAAAAGTTACCTTGAGCTGCCTGCATGTTTCCTTTGTGCCAAAACTTGTCTTTCTTCAATCCTTTACATGAAATCCATGAATTTTATTAATATAATATGAAAATATAGGTTTAAAAAATCATATTATACTATTTTAAGACATATCTAAGGCCTAAAATACTTCTCAGCATCCAAAACTAACAAAACTTCATTTGGTCTCTAACGACTGCCTTCCTGAGTGCCTACAGACTATGTAAGAACAACATGTAATTTAAATATTTATAGGACATTTATAATGTAATTTTATGGTTTTTAATGTAATTTATACTATACATACCAAATTTTTTGACTTGACTCAACCTATAGATGCCCCAAAATGGCCAATTCCTCTAAGGCATGCTCTAATGTTGACTATGATTTGACATAGGGTTGACTATACTAAAATAGTGAATAGTTATCATTTTAAAAAAAAAACTTATAAATATTTTTTAATAGGTATAATATGTCATATTTATCCTATCCACAAAATTTAATGATTGGATATTGTATATTTTGGCCTGTAGACCCATTATGGCAAAAACTAGTGACGTGTGCCTACATGGTCCAAATTATCAACTAGGTTTTCTTCCTCCTTGATTTGGTTTGTGACCTATCATGATTATTTTTTATTTAATAAGTCATTTATACGTCCCCATTCATTATTTCACTCTTTATTTTCTTTATTTTACCTTCATTTGACTCATGTTACCTTATGTCATGTCAAGCTCCTTAAGGGAAACACATGGATGCCTCCATGTTAGTGACATAGGTGATGGATATGAGATGAATGAAAGTAGATTGAATTGTTTAAAAATATATATCATTATACTCATGAGATAATTCCACTTCATCTCCTTAAGTAACTCCTTGTAAAATGATGTTTCACCCTAGGTCTTGTGCTTGAAAACCTTGGTAGATGACAAGCCTATCACTCCTTAGTGACCTTGACTATGCTTCCTTGAATTTTTTAGGTTTATCATGATGTATTTTTATACATCATAATTTATTAATCACCAATTCATGACCAAGAAACCTCTATGCATCACTGCATTCTCAATACCATTTGCCAACCTTCATAAAGGTTTGAACTTGAGAAGTTGTAGGTCATTTTCCTCTACTTAGACCCTCCTTGAAACTTCATGATATGATTGATTGAGTTATGTAATTATGATTTTGGTTTATTTATTAGTCACCATGATAAATATAGTAGTGTTTAGTTCCTCTCCCCTTTGAATACCTCCTTCCTAGCCATTGTTCTCTTTCATATGACTATGCTAATTCTTGGTAGATGTAGGTGCAATACTTGAGAGAGTATGAGTATTGTTCCCATAACTTTAGGTTTTTGTTTTGAGATGGTTTCAGGTGAGTGATTAAAGGGAATTAATTTTCAACTGAGCCTAGGTTCCTTGAGGCTCCTCCAAGGTCAATATGAAGTAGAGGACAACCACAAAACATCTCACCTGTACTTTATCACAATGCAAACCCTTAACAAAGGTTTCTTGAGCCTTTTTCACTCTAAGGGGTCACCTAATTATATGAATGTATTTAATAAATTAAACATTAATATTTAATTCCATTTAATTATCAACTAAAAGTACAAAACCCTTAAAAACACTAGCTCACATTATGCACCATTCTTAGTACCTTACTTGCATAGGCTCCAACTAGCCCTTTTGGTCAAATTTTTATTTTATGTACTAATATATGAACTCCATTTCAAATATTAAACCATTCATATCTGTTATCAATATAATTATAGGTGTGTGCCAATTTTCATGACCTTATTTCACTCTTAGATCACATTTCCTTTGGAAACAACCCCTTTTTAGGCCTAATTAGCCCTATTCTGAACCCCCAACCACCAAATCCATAATTTACAAACCCAATCAACCCAAAATTTATTTAATAACTTATATCACCTTTAAATACATCATATTACAAATTATTGGAAAATTTGGAGGGTTAAAACTCTTGGAATCCTCAAAACCCTAGTTTAGGGCTTCTCTCATGCTCTTTCTAAGACCTTGTTTTGGATTGGGGGGTTAAAATGAGTTATATGATTCACCTAGATCTATTTTTTGATTAATTGGATAGATATAAATTTGGAAGACCTAGGATATTTTTAAAAAATCATAAAAACATCCCCAATATCTCAAACAAAAAATAACAAAAAAGTGTTAGCTTGCTGCCCTATTTTTGCTTTGATGATGGTTATTGAGTTCTAGGGGTGAACTAGGTAAAATGAGAGAGGTTTTTGTGGATAATAAATTCAAAAAACTATAATTAAAATTAAATTTACTAAATCCCAAGTAAATTACTACTTTCACCCCATTATCTTCTTGCATTCTAGGCCTCTCTTAGCTCTATAGGCCTAGAAAACTAAAAAATAGATGTTTTGTCCTTTGCATGTATGAAAATAATTGGGAAAAGTTTGGTTAACCTTGGGGAATATAAAATTATTTTCCATGCCAAATTTGAGACATTTAATTTCTATCTTTGGGTGTGAAGTTCTTTTGAGGCTCAAATCTTGTAGAAGTCACTAAAACCCTATAGTGAACAATTTCATGATTTGGGAATCTTTAAACACTATGCTACTCTGATCATGCACCCCTTATTTTTTGAATGTTTCTTACCCTATGATAGTTATATAATATGAGTGAATTTTTATTCATAAAATCTCCTTGAAACATTGTTCCATGGCATCAACAAAAGTGCTTGGGACCTCTATTTTTTGTGTTTTAGGGAAATTATCCTTAATACAGTCATTCAAATTTGAAGATGGTTTATTCCAAATTTATTGCCACTTTTGGAGTAAAAAATTATTCCCGTGGTATATTATAGGTTCAAACATCATATCCTCTTTATTTTAAACCCACTATAGGAAAGAAAAAACTTTTGTAGTTGATAAACCTACATGCAACTCCATTGGAGCTCCAACTAGCAACTTGACTATTTGGCCTATAAAGGATTAAATGAGATACTGAGGATTTATGAGAAAGATAATTTTTTTAATTTGATGTGTCATAATTATGATGATTTACATTATTCCTCTTACACATTTTCCACTCTAAAATTGATCAAATGACCATTTCACAAGGATAGCAAGGAAAACCTATTTTATGCCATACGTATGTTGATGGAATGAACTAGATGATGAAACTAGTTGTAATATGTACTATTTGACATTTAAATGGATCATATAAAACCATTATTTCTCATTTAATTCTTAAGTGAATAAAAAATGGAAAACTTGGGCCTTGTTTGGATGAGTAGGGCATCTAGACACCCCTAAACTGTTAGTGATTATTCATAAAGATGGGGAGATGAACCAAAAAACCAAATCCATAAATCAGAAGGCCATTAGGGTCCCTATAACTTAAAAAAATATTATATCCTAAATCTCTCTCTCTCTCTCTCTCTCTCTCTCTCTCTCTCTCTCTCTCTCTCTCTCTCTCTCTCTCTCTCTCTCTCTCTCTCTCTCTCTCTCTCTCTCTCTCTCTCTCTCTCTCTCTCTCTCTCTCTCTCTCTCTCTCTCTCTCTCTCTCCTAATTGTACTAAGTGAAAATCTAAGTCTCTCTTAGAGTTATCCCAAACTACCCAGAATGGTTTTTCTTTACCATGAAGAACCAAAATTTTAACTATGAAATCAAAAACTTGGGAGATATTTTTTAGTCTTTAAATTACCTTTCATTCCTTCTAGAAATATTATATAATACCTGGACCTCCATTAATGGGAGAAAACCTGTTTCATGCCTAGTTTGAAAATAATAGCTTTTCCTTACCTCTGCTAGTTCCTATGTTTGAATATGATTTCAAAGGCATATGAGGGGATTATATGGACACCATGGATTCCTAAATATTATATAGGATCCCCTAAATAAATCAAATCCTCTAAAAACATGTTCTACCAAAGCTCCAAACTACATCTTTTTGTTCTCAAACTCCTTCCCTCCACTCCAAATGATCTCAAATGACCTTGAACATGTATAAAAGGGTAAAATTCACCATATGGAGGTGAGAATAAGTGAAAAAAAAAATTAATTCCTTAAGAAGTCACATTTCACTTGAAATTTCTGTTTTGAGGACACTTAAGTCATCTAATGCACTTTTGGGGTTATTTTGGGCATAATAGCTTCTCTAGGCCTTTTTTAACTCATTAAACTCTTAGAGACTTTGTGAAAACATCCTTCATTCCCCTGGATGCTCGAACACCATGGAAACCTATTGGATCCTTCACTTATAGTTTTAGATCTATTTCTAAGCCTTTTCCTCAAAATCACCTTAAAACTTACTTAAAGTGTTTCAAAAGATTGAAAGTGATTTGTGGTAGGCTCATGAGGTTTGTATCCTTCTTCCACCATTGGATCACTCACTCAACTAGAACTCTTCTTAGCTTCTCACAACATATCGGGACCTCCCAAAATACTAAACTACATCATCAATTTAGGACCATAAAGGGACTAGTAATGGGGGTAAAAGGTTACTAAAAGGTCCAAGAGAGTTCCCTGATCCATCTAGGAAAAAAAAAATTATGTAGGCTGATTTGGATGGTATATATGGAACTTTGAATTACCTCATGTTCCTTCCCTTCTTCATTTGGAACCATGTTTTGTTTTATTTTCCCCTATTTTTTTATTTCTTATTTTTGTTTGTCCTCTTTTTATTTCCATTTTGTGTTTGCCAATTTCTTAGTGTTTTCTTCTTCTAATTTTATTTTATGTTTTTCTTAAAGTTTATTGTCCTCTTCCTTTGATTTATTTTTCTATTTTTCTTCCATGTTTTTCTCTTGTTCTCTCTTTTATTTCTTTTATTCTATAATTTTTTTCTATCTTTTCCTCTTTTCCCTCTTCTCCTCTTGTTCTTTCCTTTTATTTTCTTCCTCAACCTTATATTTTTCAAGTTTTTATATTTCTAATTTTATTTTTGTTTCCTATTATTATTCTATTATTTTCATTTCTACTTCTTCCTTCTTAGATTCATCTTTATACAACAATTATTTAGCCTATTGGGTGGTTAATTCCATAGTCTCTTGAATTTTCATATTTTCTTTCTTGATTTCTTATTCCAATGGCTTGCATTTTTGGATCATTTATTATTATAATTCTCTATAATATATATATATATATATATATATATATATATATATATATTTGAATGCCTCATAAATAAATTATGTATTTTGTTTAGATCTTATATCAATTTGTTGGAGTTGTCATATTCTTCCCTAATCAGTAGGGGACACTGGTGATTTAGTCATGGTTTTATATAGGCATTATTATTTATAGTTATAAATTATTATCTTATCTTCCTTATTATTTTCCTCAGTCTAAATGAGGATTTCCTTAAAGTACTATGGGATTCTATCTATGATATCATCTAACTCAAATGGACTAATCTCAACATAGTCCAAACTTGATTTTACCACTCTACATTGTTTTGTGGTGTTTGTATTTTTATTTAAGATTCCTACTCTTATTATTCCTACTTTGGTGTGGCACATAACTATAAGGGTGTTCATATCTAGTACCTCTATAGTTACTTCTTTCCTAGTATCCTCCACCATTTATTTTGTAAACTCTTTATTAATACACTTTGATTCTAATTCTATTACCACATTTTTGGCTCAACCCTCAGGTCTTGACACTTTAACTTTCTTATTTCCCCAATGTTAGCCCTGATGTGAATGGATCCTTACCTTTTTCCTTCTGCTCATATGTAGTAAAGTTTAACCTGCATATAGGGTTGTTATCATATATACACTAGGGTTTTTGGCTATTTGATTTTTTCATTTTGATTTTAAGGATAAGTCTTCTGTAGGTGAAAATTTCCTTTTCCATATCAAGTATGGGGGAGTAACTTTATCCACAATTTTTACTTGTCCCAAATATTCTATATTGGTAGTCCTTGATAATGAATGTATTTATGTCCTCTTCTTCCTCTTCCTCCTCATTCAAAGCCTTTAAAACTATGACTTGTTTATTTGGTCATGAAGATTTGTGGTTACCTCCTTGAGGTTCAAATTCATATACTCTCCAAGTGGTAGTGGACATTTTCTCATCTTGGTTTCTTCTTCTTCTTCTTCTTCTTCTTCTTCTTCTTCTTCTTCTTCTTCTTCTTCTTCTTCTTCTTCTTCCTGATGAGAACCCCCTAGTTCACTCAAAATTATTGTGAATTAGGGTTTGATGGTAGTATTATGGACCTAATGATGATTGTTTCAATTTTTTAATTAGTGAAATCAAAGGTATAGGTGGGAGGGGTACAAAATTTTTACCAAAGGATCTAATAAAAATATTGTCTGTGTCTACAATGAGTTAAACTTCAGTGAAGTATTTTTGGATAATTTTCTTAGAGATTTGAAACCTCCCTTATAAGATACTTACACTTAGTTTTTGGCACTTAAAAAATAATTATACCTACTATATCCTAGGGACACCTTTTATTGCATCTAAAATTTGAAATCATATGGGTGTATCTAAATTACATTCTACCTGCCCATCATGTCCTAGAATGGTATGTGTAAAATACATTACAAGCATTAAAAATAGAGAGCCATAATAGAGGTCATAAATAATTTTACCTTTATTTAATTTTCCTTAATCTCTAAATATTATTCATATAGTGCAATAGTCAAGTCACACTACATTTTAGTGTATATCATTTTGTAGTCTATCTAAATGCTCATTATTATTGAGTCATACCTATTTATATAGTATAGTTTACATGTGATGGCCCTTATCATAAATATAATTTTTAAATATTTCATGCTATGAATTAATAAAGATATATTATTTTCCTTTATTCCTATAAGTGTGGTAAGGAAATGGTACTCATATTCTTCTTCCCATCATATTTTTGAGTGGAATGTCAATCATGCTAGAGTCTAGTCAATATTAAAATCACTTATGGAATGATGTGGTATTGTTTTAGATTACGGTAAAAGCAGGTTTTGAAGGGATCCCGAAACCCTTTAATAGAATCAAAAAAGATAAAGCATTAACAACCACCAGGAAAAGCAGTCTTGAAACCTACTAAAGAGTAGCATATCTGGTTTTACAGGGACAACATCAATATCTAGTTTATGAATACTATTCAGCCCCCTAAAATTCCAAGTAATGATTTTTATATCTATTTTTTAGGGGTAAAATCTAGAATAGTTGCCTGCCTACCATCAACAATATTCTGCATACTTTCTAACTCTCTGGTTTTCTTAGTGGATCTTCTTCTAGGTTTGTCTAGGGAACCAACATCTGGTTTCACCTTAGAATGTTGTTCAACTCTTTTTCTAGATTTATTCAGAATAGAATCAAGAGGTTTTGCCTTAGTTTTCTGATCTATTTTGCTGCTTCTAGTTTCTACCCCCTTAGTATTGATCTTTTTTTCAGCCCTTTTTCTTTGGTTTAGTTTATACTTTGAGTTTTCTCCATTATCTTTCACAACTTCTAGGGGAGGAGGCTCATCCAAAAGAAAGTCATTATCAGCCTAAGATAACACCTGGATCTACATGGACTGAGAAAAAAGATCTCCCTCTGATTTATGTCTAGCTTCAGCCAAGAATTCACCTTCTTCTAGCACAATTTTGTCATCTACATCTCTCCATCGATCTTCTATCCTTTGATAGATCATGATTTGTTTTGATAGATCTATCATATCATCTATTCTTTATTTAGGTATTATGGTATCTGATTGCAAACCATGTCCTCATTTCTCAGAGTTTACTTTCTCAAAAGAAGGCTCTTTATCCACTTCAGCATGTGGAGCATTAGAATCTTCAAAAGAAGGCTCTTTATCTGCCTCAGCATGTGGAGCTTTAGAATATTCATTATTGTTTTGTTCTTGGCTATGATCTTCTTTGGGTTTCCATACTTTCTTTTGCTAGACCTTGATCTTTTTCCCATCCGAAACACTACTAGGATGATTTTTATTTTTGGAGGGACAATTTTTAACCAAATGCCCCTATTTCTTACAAGCATAGCAAGAGCTGGGCAAATCTTAAAAAATAAATTCTTGAGTTTTTTTACCAAGCTTGGATATTAGTTCCACCTTTTTTGGGAGATGATTCAGGTCTGCCACTTTAACATAAAGTTTGGCAATTTAAAGTTTGGTTCTAGAAGCCGTAGCATTATCTAATGCCACAAGTTCACCAAAAGAACTGGCAATACCTTTAAAAATGTCCTCATGCCAAAATTATAAAGGGAGACTAGGAAGTCTAGCCCAAATGGGAGTGGTTAAGAAAAAAGAATCTGAGAGATCCATATTAGGCTCCCATTTTTTAATAGTGAGAGAGCATTTACCAAAAGACCACAGTCCTCCACAAAGAATCATATTCATGTCTTCCTTACAGTTGAAGATAAATAATAAGAAACCATTCGACATTGGTGCAATATCTACCTCTCCTCGAATAACCCATTTCCTTTTAACCATTTTTATAAGAGATTCTAGATCTAGTCTTGCTCCTAAAAATTTTCCCATTAGGGTGAAATCCATGGAGGACATAGAAAAATTGACTAAAGGATCTAGAATAAAAACTTTAAACTCACCTTTCTCCTAGCAAGACTTAGCAGTCACCAATGGGAAAAGAGATTTTCTAGTAGGTTTCTTTCCAAATAGAGATGACCAAGTCCTTCATTCTGAGAACCCTACCTTTAGCCCTTCTGAGGACTTTTCCTTGTTAGAATCAACATTATCTTTCTCCTTTTCAAGATCTTGCCCCAACACATGAAAAGTAGAAGGGAAATCTAATGGGGGGACACAGACCCCCAAAAAAGGATCAGATACGCATGAATACTTTCCATTATCCACATCAGCCAAATATTTTGACCCAACATTCTTCCCAACACCCCTTACAATTCCTCTAGGGTTTGTACCTCCTGCCAGATTCTCGCTGACCAGTTTCTTGCCTGCCTGCGAACCAGCTAATTCAAATTTTGAAAGAGCACCCATCATTCTCCCTTTGAATTTAATGACCTCTTCAACATTAATGATGTGGTATTGTTGATATAGGTATAAAATATATATGTTTTCTCTACTCAACAACACCTTGGTTATGCTTGACATCAAAAAAAAAGTAGGGCAATTAATTCCATACATCTAGCTTGATCTTTGGAGTAACTTTGTACTCCTTTTTATATTCTAATTATTGTGTTTACATACTTAATTAAAATATTATAATTCTTTTTACCTTCATTTATGTATGATTGATCTATTCTAAATGTGTTTTAATATAGCTATAAGCATCCTATTCACACATTATGAGGGAGGGAATTTTATAAAATACATCCAATGGTTCTAAGTTTTCTAACTTATTTGAAAGTGAAGTTGATCTACAAATCAATCATAACTCTGAGAAGATAAATCAACTAACTATACTTCTATCAATTCTTAGATAATCTGGGTCATAATCAATATAGATCTGTTAAAAGTACCTAAGGGATATCTTATCATATAATATGGCTAGTGAGGGTTATAAATCCTCTATACAAGTAACACCATAGAATAACCCTAGATAGGTTTTATAATAATGAAATAATTTATAATAATTTTAATCTAATCTAGTGATCACTTGAGTTTGTGGCACAAATAGGGGATAAACATAAACAATAAACATGCAAATTAAAACTATACTCAATTCAATGTAGAGATAATCCTAAGAAATGAGAGATAATAAATTCATTAACCATTATCCATGAAAATCTATCTACCAAAATAGAAAAGTAAGATTTAGTAACACTTACCTTGAAGATGAACCCATCGAGCCTCAATATATCCCTTAGCCAATGTTTCTTTGCAAGAGTTTGTTGTGCATTATTGAAGAAGATAAGAATGGACAATAGAATATAGTCTATCTAAGGACCTCCTATTAAATTTCAATTTTTCACAAGATAAAGGTTTTCCTCAAATAATCATAAAACTTTAAGTAATGTCTCCTCAATTAGAATGGAAAAATGTAGATAAATAAACATTAATGAATAATTATCTCTATTGGAAATGGGTTGAAAGATGTGTATATATGTCCTAATTTGAACCTAAGCCATTCTTGAATTTTAATGGATATAGTTGGCCCAATCAAACTTGTTAGTTGGAAAATATAGACATTAGGTCCCGAACTAAGTTAGCCTAGGCTGATGTAGTCCTGTAACCTACACTATTCCCATAACTAGGTTGACCCTTACAAATGCATTCAAAAACTTGTGAAAAGAGATTTTGGCTAAGGTGGGGGATATTTGAGGTAGTTAATTATTTATGGAAGTGCATGGGTGAGGTGTCAAATCTTAGGGAAATAAATAGGATGGGTTCATACAAGTTTTAACTGGAGGTAAAAGAAACAACAATCTTATGAATCACCAAAGGTCTATTCACCCATTTCCTGATGCACCTTTTAAGGTTTGCAATAAGAGACATTGATACTCAATGGGTTATTATAATAGAGAAAACATCAATAATTGGTAAGGTTTAAAAATATTTTGTGTATACATATGACCCATATAAATATCATCATGTATAATAGGGGATGGTGTTTTAGGAAAAGACATAATAGTTGATGGTTAAAATTGTGCTTTGATTCTAATACCAATAATGGGAAGTTCCAAGATGTGGGACTTGTGACTTGAAACAACCTCTAGATTTTTAAGAAGCTGGTCTCTTCTTTATATCAAGTGTAGATTGGGAAAAGGAATAGGAATTTTAATAGAAACACAAATGCAAGAAAGAAAATCTAACTATGGCGACGTTCCTGAATGTGATTCGACCTTAATCCTGAGCACAGTGAGAATATATGTAAGATTCAATTACATTTAAGAGAAAACAAGGCATGATCAATGCAAAATATGAAAATAATAGAAACATAGGCTCACAGCTTAAACTGCTTTTGTAGTGACATAGAAAATATCAACAAAGGCACATGATTCAATCTTCTCATTAATTCTCCAATCATATAAGAGGCACAGAAACATGCATAGTTACATAAACTTTCCAACTTAAGAAAATAGAACAAAGGAAAATGATATTCCTAATCACAGCTCTAGAAAGTCTAAAACCATTAACAACACAGCTTAGACTACTTTTTCAATGACACAAAAAATATCAACAATAACAATAAATAATGATGAGCTAAATAAACTACAATATAAGCATAAACTGAAATGACAAAGAAATAACTGAAATAAGGAAGTAATGTATACATACCTTAACTTCAATTTTTCATTTCATGGTTGTTTGTTGTATTTTTACTTCTTATTATGGAGGATACAAAGACTAATTTGGACAAACCATATGGGTACAAAACTAAAGAGAAAAAAAATGTAGGGAAGTTAACATAGCTAAAATGTGTAGGGATGATGTATTTGGAAATTTGGTAAACTAGGGTGTGATAATCATTAAGTTAGAACTAAAATGACCCAACCAAAATTAGATTAAATCAGGTAATCAAAAAGCCAAGGCTACTAAATGACTGAAAAACTAAAAAAATGCATTCCTTAGGGAATAAAAGTGAGACTAAATCAAACCAATGATGTGTAAAAGCAGTATGATAAGCATAACATCAATGTATAAAATAATAACAAACCAAACTTTAGACAAATATGAAACAAGAAACATGAAGTAAGTCTAAATTGATAAATGAAAAGTAAAAATCCAAACTCAATCATTGATGGAAAAAGTATGTGAAGTAAAAACCAACATTGGTGAGTGAGAAGTAATAATCTAAAGTAACTCAACAATGGAGAAAGTACAACAATAGATAAATAGACACAATTATTTTCAAAAAGAACAAAAAGATAACATATAAATTTAATCAAAGGTGTAAAGTAAATAATCCATATTCACTAAAGCATATTGTTTTTTTTTTTAAGATAGATAAAATAAAAACAAAGTGTTATTCACATGTTGTAATATGTGAAGAAATGGGAATATAGAAGTGGGGAAATAAATTAATAATTAAACTTACCTATCAAGATGGAAATTAAATGGGTGGTGAGGGAAATCTAGGCAAAATCAAGGTATATAAACTCTTTATCAAAAGTTAAGATAATAAAATTAAGTCTATCTAAATAAGAAGACTTTTGACATTAAGGATGCTAAAGATTTTTTACAAACCACATAAATCTTAGGTTATCTAGTGAAGTATTAATATACTCCCATAAAGGATATATTCATGAAAATTAAAATGGACCTACCATCCCACAACATGTTCCCCATTCCTCAGTACACCTTCAAGAACCATCAATACACTACAAAGATTGGGTGTTTGCATGAGAAATTAGGTATCACTATAAATAATTTTTAATTCTCTTATCCAATCTATTGTCCTACTGAACCCCAATGGACCTTGGCAATATTATGAGGCCAACTACAGAGTTTGATCTTTGATTAGGGATATGAGATGTGTTATGAATCATGTCTTTTGGTGTGATTTTGACTTTTTTATTTTTGTATTTCCTTTTTATGATTATATTTTGTTTAAATGATTTATATTTTAACTTTTTGATGGATTTTTCTATTCCTTCTCCATATGAATTCAAATAACTAAACATGGGTGTTAAGAATGATGATAATTTTAAAAAATTAAACTTGGTAGATAAGAAAGAGGAATTATAGAGCATGGTATATAATATTATTATTTATTCATGTTAAATAAAATTTTTATCTTGAATTTGAACTTGTTTTTTACAATGTGAAATGAATGTAAGGGAGACATGGTGAAATAAACATGGGATAATTTGAACTACTTCAAGCCATAAATAATGTGTCAATGTGAAAGGGATACAATGATAGGGAATAATGATTCTATATCATATGAATTTAAGTGTATTAAAACATGATAAAATAATTTGTTCTATAAGTTTTATCTATAAATGGAAAAAAAAAATTGAGGTTGAGAACATGAAATCACAAACTTGTAACCATTTATTTACATTCTAGAAAGAATACTTAGTTTGTAAAAGGTTTGAAATAATATAAATATTTTATGAGGAGATCCTCATCCTATCCATGGTTTTACACTAAAACTCATAAAAAATTAACCTAAATAGGTGTAAAAATATGAAAATGGTATTTATGAGGAATGTCTAGTCCCATCCATGGTATTATACTACAACACATAAAAGAAAGAAGATAATGAACATAAAATGTTGTAAAACAATATACTTAAGATCAAAGATAAAAATTGATGTATGAAAGGAAATATATTCATGATTAAAACTAGGTCATATCCATGGTATTACAATGCAACTCATGAATTAAGTGAAAGTAATATATAGCATACAAAATATCAAAAAAGGGGAATAATGTTTGTGTATATAATAAATTACTAAAAAATTGAGATCATTAGAGAAGTCTTAAAAGAAGTTTAATTATTTATAGTACATATAATTATGAAAATAAAGGATATATTTAAAAAAAATTATTTAAAAACTATACATTAGTGGGTTTTTATAAACATGTTCTTCATTAGTTCATGGATGATAAGTACTAGGACCAAGAATGTCTTTTACTAAAAGACGCACCATTTTTGGGCATATTTTCCTTCTTTATCATGTGTATAATATAATTTGAGGACTAAATAAACAACATTAAAAATTCATACTTTTCCCTTTTTATTATTTTGTTTAGCAATGCAAGCCTTGTATTAATGGTTATGTTGTAAAGCGATCAAATGTTGTTCATCAATAAAATATAAAGCATGTATATGACCTTCATGTAATTATTCATCAAGAATTATTCCATAAATAGATATAAAGAAATATGATATTTTAAATTCTAATGATAATATGGATTTAAAACCATATATAACTAAGAACATTGTTGCCCCAGTGGTCGTACGTAGGCTAGTATAGTAAGCCCAAAGTATAGGATATAGATGAAAGTGTCAATAAGAATGAGTTTCTCAAATAGTATTTTGTAATATTTTATCTATAATTTTATTACTATCATTTTTTTTCCATTACATTGAGAATGGTAAGGTGTGTAAAATTTGTGGGAGATTTTAAATTTTAACACATAATTATTTCATGTCTTTATTTCTAAAATTTTCACCATTGTTATAAATGATGGTATGGGGAACTCCAAAATGATAAGTGATTTGGTTAAGAATAAATTTTGAAATGGTGGTTTTTGTGACATCAATAATAGGCCTAACTTTTACCCATTTGGTAAAATATTTATTAGTAGTAATAATAAATAAATGTCCATCTTGTGATCGATGTAATTTGCCAATGAGTTATAATCCCCATATAGAGAATAACTAAGGTGAATCCACTATTTTGAGTTATACTAGTGGTTAGTGGATTATATCATCATATATATGATAAGGATTACACTTTTTAGTAAAATTAATAACATATTTTTATAGATTAGGCCAAAATTAATCCATATGCAGGCATTTATGAGCTATAACATGTCCACTATAGTGACCACCATAAATTCCCCATGTGTTTGTGCTAGGAGAGTAGCAACCTCTTCTTGCATTACATAATGGATTAGGGTTCCTTCTATATTACATTAGTAAATGGTGATTGATTTAATTTTTCAATAATATATAATCCCCATATAGATAATGGCTAAGGTGACTCTACTATTTTGAGTTCTACCAGTGGTCAGTGGATTAGATCATCATGGATCTAACAAGGATTACACTTTTTAGAAAAATTAATAGAATATTTTTCTAGATTATGCCAAAATTAACCCATATTTAGTCATTTATGAGATATAACATGTCCACTATAATTACCACCATAAATTTAATCATGTGCTTGTGCTAGGAGAGTAGAAGCCTCTTCTTGCATTACATAATGGATTAGGGTTACTTTTGTATTACATTAGTAGATGGTGTTGTATCAAAACACATACTTGAAATCTTATTTACATATTCAATTATTTTCATGGAAATCCATATCTATATGGTAAGTTCTATGTTTAGGAGATTGAATTATATTTTTATACCATGGTCCTTGTAAAATTATGATAGACTTAATGCGATAGATTAAATAATTGTTTGGTTTGATAGAATAAGGTAATTTTATGATTTGGATAAGAAAATGGGAATCATGAAGTACTTGATGAGGATGAAATAAAGATGCTAATGAAGCAAGATAATAAGCTATGACATTTTACTCTCTTGTAATTCACTCAATGGTAAAAGAAGCAAATGTTTTGGCAAGTGTAGTATCCATTTGACGATATACAATTAAATATTCACTTTTACATTGATAATCATAATTAACTTAGTGGCATATAAGTTATGAGTCACCCAAAGCAAGTAAATATGGGATATCTAAGTTGATTGTGGCTTTCATACCTAATATTAGAGTTTCATATTCAACCATATTATTAGTGACATAAAAATTTAATTGAAATGCTAAAGTTATGATCTTATCACGTGTATTTGTTAGAATATAGTATGTCCCAAATACTTGGAGGCATTTGGCACCATCAAAGTGGAGTGTCTAGGTGTTTAGATGTAAATCAATTGTGACTTTAGGTAGTTATTCAATAACTACTTAAGGTCTAGTAGTAATAGGAGTGATATTGGCATCTTATTTATTATTTAATTCTAGACTAGTAGTGAAAATATGAGAATGATATTTGAGAGAGATAGATTGGTTAAAACCTTCAATCTAAATAATTTATTCATTAGGGATCTTATCTTGAATGTGATTTTTGGTTGGTAAAGGTGTCATCAAAAGTTGTTTAGTGATGACTTGTCCTTTGATATATTTTTGTGTAAAAATTTGAAGGTCACATTCCATAAATTAGACCATCCATTTTCCAATTCTATTTCCAGGTAAGAATGCTTTGGAGAAGAAATGATTAAGCAAATTGTAATTAATAATGACATAATTGGTCTAGTAGATCATATAGTGATGTTAATTTTTGGTTGAAAAATATATAGAAAGGTAATCATGTTATACTTTGGTATACCATTTTTCATAATCAATGAGTCTTCAATTGATGTAACATATAACATACTCTCTACGAGCATCATCTTGTTGGGAAATAATTACCCAAACTAATATGGGGGTAGAGGAGGTTTATAAAAATAAGGGATAATCATTTGAATGTGGTCAAAGAGTAGGAAGATGGAGTAAATATTTCTTCATACTATAAAATTATTTTTGTCATGAATATATCCATTCTAGAACATTTACCTTTTTCATAAGTGAATTTACAAAGTATATGTGGTAAGGAATTTTTGGGACAAATTTTTGAATTGCCCCAAGTTTTTAAAGGTAAGTGTGTATGTTAATAATGGAGTTAGGAATAGACATGTTGATTATGGAATTTATTATATCTAAAATGATATCAATGCCTCAAAGAAGACTAAGAACCCCAAATGTTTACTATATGTAACACTAAATACATATTTGTATGGGTTAAGTCTAACTTTATATATGATTAGTCTATTGAAAATGATAGCTAAATTAGTGAGCTTCATTGTATGAATTTTGGATTTAGAAATGAGATCATCTATATAGGTTTCCACTATCTTGTGTATAACATCATGGAAAATATGGATCATGTCATATTCATAGGTTACTTTAACATTTTTATTTCCAAAAGGCATTTTGACATAACAATAGTTGCCCCATTTTATTGTAAATGTTATTTTATGTTGGTCTTTAAGAGATATGTAAATTTGGTTATAGCCTTAAAAACTATCCATAACTGATAGCATTTCATATCCAGTAGTGGAATCAACTATAGTATATATTGAAGGTAAGGTAAGGTTATCCTTTGGACATGATAAGTTAAGATTACAAAAATAAATACATATATGAATAACCATAGTGAATTTTTTATGAATGGGAATGATATTTGATACCAATTTTGTGTAGTCAACATGTTTGATGAATTTTGCATCAAAAAGTTTAATCTTTTCTTTGTCACATAAGGTAGAAATTGGAAGTGGAAAATTGCATTTTTTTTGTCTAACAAGTTTGGAATCTAGGTAAGTAATGATATTATGTATGATGATGCAAGGATAAATACTTGACATACCTTCATATGACCAAGCAAAAGCTTCATGATACTTATCAAATAATAAACTAAAATTATTATACTCTTTTGAGGTGATTTCTTTAGAGAAAAGAATAGGTTGAGGACTTGTTAGTGTATTGTATTCTATTTTTATGGTTTATTCAATGAACATTACATTTCCATCTTTGAAATGATATGAAATAGGATGGAGATAATAAATAATATTTATTTTACTATCAACACTAGCAAAGAAAATATTAAAACAAGGAGATTTTTGTGTAGAGTTTCCATGTTTATGATGTTGTCCTGGAAGTTGAGGTTATCAAACATGGATTAGTTCAAGGATAGCTTCATCACTATGAAGTTTGGGTAATGGTCCATAGTATTCAATGTCTAATTTTATAATAATGATTTGGTTACCATTATGATTATATTCATAATGTATTTATTGTACATTTTTGGAATTATCATCTAAGGTAATTTTGGTTGTAGGTTTGATTTGTAGGGTGTTATGTTGAGTGGTGTCAACTAGATTAGTGATGGGTGTGTTATTTATTATTGTAGATTAACCTTTAGTTAAATTAATTTTGATAGATTTGGTAGCATCAATGGAAGGAAAATGTTGTAAAATGTATTGTTTTGTAGAAAGTGTAGAAGGTTAAAGAGTTGAGAGTTATTCAAGTACTCATGGGGTATCTAATAGTGGAGGATTAAGGGGAAATACATAACCTTTAAGTTATGATTCAATATCATTTGATATGTGAATGACATGGACATCATGTTTGAATGCATGTATTTTGGATAATGTCTTTTGATAATGTTTTATATCTGAGTTTTATGATGGGGTTTGGGACATGATGTAATTATCATCATATGTGTGGGAAATAGTGTATGCATCTATTTTTGTATGAGAATAAAAAGTGGATGGTCCTAAATAAATAAATTTTTGGGGAAACATTGTTAAAGTATATTAAAATAATTTGGTCACTCCATATTCATCACATGTGACATCATATTTTGTGTAAAAAGATTCATATGCATTACATGGATGAAAAATTTTAGTGATATCATCAACTAGAGGGATGGTACGATCATGTGGAAGTAAAGAAGGAGGAATCCATTTTATATTATAAGGAGATAATTTAGTGGTATTATAATTATTTTTTTAGTCATTGGGTTTATCATCCTTGGAATCCATGAGAGTGACTTGTAAATTTGGATTTATGTTAACAAATTCAATTAGAGATACACTATTAATGTGTGGGATGATTGAAATATGATATTGAGATTTCTAATTTGGTGGTTGTATACTACATGGATTGGGATGAGCCTCATTTTTGTATTGGTTGCCATTATGGATGAATTTAATAAATTGACTACCTAATGAGGCAATAGCCCACATACGATGCATCCATGGCTGACCCAGGAGCATGTTGTAAGATAGTGATAAATCAAGAACCATGAGATTAGTGTGTATTATCTTGGGTCCAATAGTGAGTGGGATCCAAATACAACTAGGTGGTTTTTGATTTGTTTTATCAAATCCTCTACATGTGACACGGGTTGGTTTATGATTATCTTTGTTATATACAATATATTGTATTAACCAAAGAGAGATAACATTAATTATTGATCCTTCATATAGTAAGACTTTTTGAATAAGGGAATTATTGATTGAAATTTTAATAAATAAGGGTGGATCGTCAGATCAAAAAATTAATTTCATCATTAATCATGTCTTCTTTAATAAATCTGATGGATGGTTTAAAAGATGTACAAATAGTTTCAGTAGTGTGAACTTATATAGGTGAAGGATATTTAGGAGGATTTTGAAAATAAAGGGATGGTGGTTCTTCAATTTATTGTAATTATTAAATTATAGATTTATGATGATATGGATAAGTACAAACTAACTCCATGAGGATAAATTTATAAGGCATTGAATTAAGTTCTTCCATGAAATTCCAATGTGATTTAGAATATGAAGAACCAACATGAGGTTTATGACGTACACTATTTTTTTGTAATAATATGAGAACTAGAGTGATATTATATTTGTGGGAGTGTTTCCTTGGTTTGAAATGTTTAGGTGTGGTAGTTGTGGTTTCTTTAAGTAATTGTTCTTTCGTTTATGGTTTTTTAAGATCAGTGACTAGATATTTATGAGAGGGTTTATGTCTATAATTAACTTTGGCTACATTCACATATTGAGAGTTGGTATAATAGTGGTCATAATCCACATTTATTTAATATATATCCTCATTTGAATATTGCATGTTAGAATAGAGAAAGATTTTTGAGGTTTATATGATGAAGGTTTGGTAAATTGTTTCTTTTGAAAGGCTTTAACATATTCATGATGGTGTAATTTGATCATAGTATCATGGTCAAATGTATATCCTAACATTAAAGAAGAAGAAAATTCAAGAATCCAATGACATGTTTCATGAGAATGACTTACATTATCATGAAACCAATAAAATTTATTAGGGTCATAACATGAAGGTGTGGAATTATTATAGGTTTAAGGTTTGAAGGGAGATAATAGTTTCTTCATTTGTTAGATTGTTAATGGTGTATGGGAAACAATGTCTTTATCCACTTTGATTACTCTTGATTTTGTTTGAAGAGTGATAGTATTTAAATTATTTGAAGTTTTGGAATATCCCATGATGGATTTATGATTTGGCTCAAATTATTTCATAAGAAAATCTTGTCTTTTAGCTTGATCAAGTGCATCATTTAGATTTTGTGGAGAAAAAAATTGTGCCTTATATTGAAGTGGGGGTGTGAACATAGTTATATAGAGTTTAAATATATTATCATCATTCATGATATTATCTACTTTATGAGCTAAAATTTTCCATCATTTAACGAAATTGTGAGATGATTTAAAGGGTGATTGTTTAGCATTGATAAAGTGACTAAGACAATTTTGGGGAAGGTCATTTTGTTGAAATTCCTTGACTAAGGCATTAAATAAATATTCTAATTTCTATATGGAATGTTGAGGTAGGTGATTATACCATTCTAGGACATCTCCTTTAGAAGTTTTGACTATAAGTTTGGTGGTAATGAAGGTGTTTTTTTTAATCCATTCTTTGTAGATATTACCAAATGCCTTAAGAAATTTTTTAGGGCATTTAATCCCATCATATTTAATATTTGGAGAAATATTTTCAATATCAATAAAAATGATGAAAGGAGCTAAAGCTTCATTTTAGATATTTTGAAGAATAATATTATGTATAATGGGTTACATAATTATATTTCCATTGGCATCTCTATGAGGAGGAGGGATAAATTTTTGACTAGTTTGTGGTAAAATAAGAGGAGGTTGATTATTCATGGGTAATAATTGTTGTTACATTTTCATCATTTGATATGTATTTATTGTTTTCATAACATTATTTTTTTGGATTATTTGTGTAAGTATTTGAGTATTATCAATTTATGCATTTGGATTATTAATATTTATAGGGTGAATGTTAGTGTTAGTATTAGTAATAATATTGGTGTTTTTAGGAGGAGGAATGTTCCCATTGTTATAAATATGAATGTTTCCTATTAAGGTATTTCCTATAGTATTATTTGTTAGGGATTGTATTGATTACTTATATAGTGTAATAAGTTAGTTTGGATAGAATAGTGTATTTAGAAGTGTGAAATGGATCAGATCCATCGATGTCATCATTTTGGGTAATTTGAAACATATTGAAATTAGATGAAGGGTGAGAGAAGGTGTTATGACACCTCAATTTATACTTATAATAATGTAGTAATTTTTTTTAAACCAAATAATTTACATTAATTTCATAGAAACATAATTAATAAATTATCTAAACAATAACTTAGAACAATAATAATTTCTAATTCAAATACCAATATGAAATATAAATTATTACAATTATAAGAAAAGTAAATACATTAAGGGTTAGCCACAACTTTTATATTCAAGTATATAAAAATATATTATAATTAAAATTACTTTAGGCATTAAGTCTTATAATATAATAAATAGATACCAAGCCCTTAGGATCTCAAGTTGAATAAACTTGTATATCTCTGATAATCTTCGGTGTAGTCTCTAGGTAAGTAGTACTATTGAGGGGAGAGAGAGCATCATTCGAGCACTTTTCCACACCAACCATGGACTAATGATCCCTCTCACTAATCCAATCATAAAAAGTACCTCCATTTATGGATGAGTAGATATTCATGGTGTAGTAAGCTATATTAATAATAAATTATGTAAGTGTTGTAAGATTCCTAAAACTAAACATGCAATGTATTAGAGAAAACACATTCTATTACAAAATATTACACTAGCATGTTAATCATACACACCAAAATATAATGTATTATTAAATTATCTAACCATAAAATTCATACTAATTACATATTTATATCCATCATATCACATCACATATTAAATATATGAGTAAGTGTAATGTACATTTATTCCATCCACGCATGAATGAATCTTACATTATTATCTATCTCAAACTAGAAATAGTGCCTACAATTTATACCACTTGGGTAAATTTCACATTAAGCTACAAATTCCAAACTAATACAATAAGATCCAAAAAAATATATGTCATGATATCCCATATTATCATAGTCTAGTGTTTTAAGACATACTACTAGTTTTACCATAATTAGTCATATAAAGTATTCTTAAATATATGAAATAATCTACTTTTATTCAAGTAAATATATACAACAAAGCAAGTTATAAAATCACATAAAATTTTAACATAACATTAATTTACTCTCTCAATTTTTTATACACACATACATGACATCCTACTAACTATTATAAAATGTATTGTTCAAGTAATAACAACACATGCATTTAATCAGTCAATGTAGGTGAGAGTCTAGACATATAACTATATTATGTACCATCTAGACATATACATTTAAGCTAAATTATTCTATGATATCATATAATATCATAGGTCATTATTCATGATCACCCTACTCAAACATGAAAAAACAATCTTACACTATAATGTTTAAATAAACAAGTACATGATTATACCACTTGGGTATACTCTACATTATACTACACAATAATAATTAAATGAAAACATAATTTCTAAGTACATATCATGATGAAATATTTTATTCTATAAATTTATATTCACTTTCACATAAAATATTCTCAAAAAATATATTGCACAGAAGTTTTCATCTTTATATGATGCTATAAAATTTGACCCTGTTGACATGTTCACATAACACTACTATGCTACATATATACTATTTGTATCTACTAGCTTTCTAAGTGAATCCATAGTATAAATTTAGATCATATAATTGGATCACCAAGGATATAGTATTAATCAAACAAAATTATAATAATATTACCATATAAATGTCTAAATTTTATATAGTTTACCCAAAACATAGAGATATTCCTAAAACTATAAAACTCTAAGCATGATCATCATATGAAAATGTCTTATAAAGATAAGTAGTCACATCTTGAATCACTAATTGACAAAATCTCACAAATTACAATGACACATATTAGAGGATGAAAATAAGTTTGAGAATCATATCATAAAATCTTATTCTTAATTGATATGATCATAGTCTTTATTAACAAGTGTGTCAAAATTTAATGATTAAGACCATCTGTAATGATATTTGATAATAAAAATATAATTATATTCATTTATAAGGTATCTCCCTTGTCTCACAAGCATAAATGAAAGCTAATCCAATCATTCAACTTAGACTAAAGATAACCACACAAACAATATAACCAACATAAAACCAATGTAATGTTTGCATACAAAAATTAGTTTATTATGACCCTTAATTAAATTTATTCAAAAAATTTAACTCTTTTCATATTCCATTGCTTAACCCATTAGATCAATATTTACTTGGTAATATCCATAAGTATTCATTCATAGTGTATGACAAATAGAGTGTAAAGCTCTATATTGTTTATTTTACACACACACACACACACACACACACACACACACACACACACACACACACACACACACACACACACACACACACACACACACACACACATATTCCAATGTTACTTTTTAAAAGGTTATAAAATTAAATATTAAGTGAAACGACACACATGTTTTTAATATTTATTTCTAAACTGGGTGTACAAATCATTCCAAAATTGATTATTGATCAAGGGGAAATACTAAGAAAAATATCAAAACTCTCATTAGGTTCTCATGATAATTATAATCATTTTTAAACTTCACACTCGTGCTAACCATAATACATAGATTTGAAGCAAAACCAAGGTTCCACTGAACATTTAATATTCCATTAAAGAAGAAACATAGTTTATTTTTAAAATTTCATTCCTTCTCTAGAATATACATAGCTCATCCACTTATAAATATTATTATGTTAATAAATGTGCACTTTAAGATATATATCTATGGTTACAATACTAACTAATTATTTCAATTATAGACATAGTGTTTTAATTATATATATCATTTTAATTATATACACAATGTTTTAATTATATAATTAGCATTTTAATTATATACACAACATTTTAATTTTATACATAGTGACAAAGTCTCAGAACAAAGAACAAAAAGGAACTAGAGATACCATCCAAAGAAAGAAAGTTCAGTGGGGAAGAAGGTGTGATATTATAATTCCATGAAAATTATATTTTACTCATCACCAAAAATATCCTTAAACTTATTGAAATATGGATCCATAAAGTCAGAAGAGGAACACAAGAACCAAATGCTAACCAATAACTAGAGAATACCATGCAAAACCCCCAAATCACCAATCGAAGGAAATAAGAAAGTCTGACAAAAGGAACCTAGACAAGGAAGGGAATCACATAGAACACAAGTGTATCAATTAGACTTGAATCTCAAAACATGTATCATAATATAGTAAAAAATTCATGAATCTCCAAATAAGTCATTCAAGATAGAGAAATGTAGAAGAAGACTTGCAACATCGAAGGCAAGTAAAACAATGTGTAAAAAAATGGAGATAACTAGAAGAATATGAGATGTCATCATAAAATTTATAAACATAATATGAACCCTTTAAGGATTCCTAAAACTAGATATGTTAAACCAAAACCTGTAATGCCACACCAGGCCAACATATATCTATCACATAGTCCTAAAGAGCAAGATGTAGAATATAAAGAAAATATGCATTCATTAGAATTTAAGTAATTATATTTTAATATTACACTGATAATAATATAATCTAAATTTTTCTATAAGAATAAACTTAGGTTTGACCCATTCAAGCTTATTCTAATTAAAAAAACACACACATAGAAAAACAAATATAGAACCGACCTTGTATGTGTTCACCTCCTTTATACCATTTTCCAATTACCTCTATCTCCATGCCCCATCTTATTTATTCTATGTCCCTACCTTAATCTCATAATATTTAATTTATAAAACTTCTCTTCTCTACTTCTGTCACACCCCTTCTTTTCATGCAATTTCTCTTCATGTTCACTATCCATGCATAACATTTTAATCTCCAACTAAATTTACTAACTATTGTTATCTCATTATGCAAATCCATATTATATCCTTTATAAAACATTTAATTTTTTTAATATAAATCATTATTCCACTTTAACCTAGTTATCTAAAACATAAGTCTATTTAATCAGTATAATATTGATATTCATCTTCTAATTTTTAACATAATTTCATGCATGTTTTACTAAGACTAAATTTAGTTTTTATAAATCTCAAGGTTAGTATTTTAGGATAATTCAATTTCATTAAAAGTAATTAAAACAGTGATTAAAAATTATTTAACTAAAAGATACTAAGTCAATAATTGATTTTTAATTGTAAGATAATTGTATCTCCAAAACTAGTGTGTGTGTGTGTGTGTGTGTGTGTGTATATATATATATATATATATATATATATATATATATATATATATATATATATATATATATATATATATATACACACACATACATATATATATATATATAATGTGTATATATGTGTGTGTGTGTGTGTGTGTGTGTGTGTGTGTGTGTGTGTGTGTGTGTATACATACATACATATATATATATATATATATATATATATATATATATATATATATATATATATATGTATATGTATATGTATATGTATATGTATATGTATATGTATATATATATATATATATATATATATATATATATATATATATATATATTGAATATAAATATTTTAATAAGATGAATTTTCAAAGACATTTTAAAGACATTGTAATAGTTTATATATAACAAACTATTTTCCTAATTTATACTTGAAAATCAAGACAATTATAAGTAAAGGAATCTAATTTAATCTTATGCATGCCAAGAATTAAATCTACAAACAAATATAATCATAAACAATATTTTATTAACTAGGCGCTAACATTTAAAACATGTTACGCATATAAAATTTTATAACTACTATATGTGTATAGGGTCACTAGTAGTTCCTTTATCATCCCTCAATCATCCCATCTAGTCCATCTTCTCTTATGATTCTCTCTCTCATCAAGCTCTGAGGGTAGTATCAATCCTATATCCACCTCACAACAAGTATGTAGTTATTCTGAGTCAACATAAATATCATATAATGATGTAAAAATAGAAAATACATATCCATAATGTATAGAATAATAAAATACAACTTTCACATAATATATACTAATCAACAATATCACTATCACATAACAATATTTATCATAAAGCTCAAATCAAAATAATAATAATTAGCTAATAACTTTTTTAATCCATTAATTTAAAGGTTATAAATCATAGGTTGAAATCAATATGTAACATTCCCCCTCTAAAATTGGTCATCATCTTGATGACACTTATTCAAACAATAGTTTTGAATAACAAAAAGAGTTTAACAAAATAAAATCAAAGTATCTAATATCAAATCAAGTAATTAAATGCAAAATTTACTTCAATAACTCATCCCAATTCTCCTAATTAGTATTATTAATATATTATTGGTCCTACAAGACCCTACTCTATAACATTTACTATAATACAAACAAGTTTTGTGAGTGTCACTTATGTTAATTGGTTATATCATGACCACCTATGAGTCAAAAACTAGAAAGATAAACCTTTAATAACTTGGTAAAAGTTTCACTAACTTCCCAAAAGTACATGAGATCATCATAATAGCTAAAAAAATGACCATGGAGAGTTTCAAAAAACCTTCCATCCCCTATGCACATCTCTCTTAACCTAGAGAGTGTATTTCTCCTTCTAGATAAAAATGTGTAAGGAACTTAGAAAGAATAATGTGTTTAAGTTAATACTATCGCTACTCTATGTAGCTGCGATTAAGAATAAAATGTCAATACTATTTGTAATCTACAAATATCCTAACAAGTATGATGATGAATAAGAAATATAAATATTATATTTCCAATGCATACAAAATCATGGAATACCTATCCCTAGTATACATGTGTATGGACATATGCCTGAATTTGACAAGTCCATCTATCAAATCCTAGATTTGATAAGTCCATCTTTCAGATCTAAACTCTACTGAGTCAATGTGAGGCTAAGTAGGATACCATCTTATCACTTAGAACTCATGTTCCTAATTCACCACTTTTCCCTCATGTCTCCATGACCTTAATATCTCCACCATGTACGTAAGGTTCAATGAAACACAAATCTATAATAATGGATCATATAATGAAATTATATATGCTAAATGATTCCATATGTACTAAATAAAATACATATAAAAAAATCATAGAATAATTTTGAGATTGTATTAAGTTATCACTAGCTAAACATAACTAGTATAAGAATTCACAACTGAACATATAGTATTATATTCATAGTTAAGAGGAAATAATAAAAAAAATAACATAACATACTAAGGATAAATATTATACTATCCTTAAAACCTTATAAAAGGATAAATGAGACAATACCTCCCTACTTGTTCAACTAAAACTCATCAAGTTAAAAGTTTATCTAAACCCTTTTAGACTAACAATATGTTTTACACATCCTATACCTTAATTTCTCCCAAATAAAGGTCCATATATATCTCCTCAAAAAAACATTCTTAAAAAAGGGAATAATATCATTCTAAATAAAGGTATTTATTAACATAATAATTATATTCAACTATAATTAATATAAATTCAAGGTTCATCATTCCTTGTGGTTAAGTTCACAAATTAGATAAAATAATGACTCTTAAATGTCACAAAGTGAAAAGTAGAGAACTAACATATCATGAAAAAATCTTCTAGATACCCTCATATGGTAAAAGGAAACACTGCAACCCAAGCTATCTAAATCACTACATACTAAATTTGTAAAAGTAGTTTCATAGCCTACCTCCTTAACTAGAAGGAAAATACTTACCTTTAATATGCATAAATTTATCCAATCCTACTACTCTAAAAAATAAGTAGAAAACACTATCCCACAAACTCAAGTGAATATTATTGAACAACATTCTAAAAATATATTTTCTTTTTAAAGAAACACTAAATCAACATCTTGTAAATATGAATCTTTTTTCTAGCTTAAAATTAAGTAAGAAGAGAGTGAGAGAATAAAAAATCACCTATAAAATAACTAAGAGAGATGACACTTCTTCTCAAGTCTATATAAATAAAAGGATGTTAATCCACAAAGTCCTAACATAAAGGATTTCACAATCAAGACATCTACATTTAACTAAAAGAAAATTCCAACCATACTAGGTGGTGCCAATATAGAATGGTATTAAAGGATTTCTCACTCATAGAATTTATTTTAAGTAAGACACAAAACTAATGCATAAATACTTAAGGTAGAATCACTCCTTTCTTTCAAAAACTCTCAAAATACACAAACACAAATGGTGAAGGTGATTTAATTGACAAGAAATAAATAATCACACTCGAGGTGTTCAATATAAAATATCAAGAATATGGTGGGAGACTCTTATTAACAACTCAAGAACTAAGATATGTACTCTCCTACCCATACACCTTATAAAACTATCACCAATGACACACTCAACAAACCAACTCCTTAACAACTCTAAGGAGATACAAATGCTCTTAGGGTACACACTCAATATACCATACATACTTTCTCATTTCTCTTTTCTATTAAATAGAAAGGTATGAAAATGATAATGGAATCATTAGGTCTTAGATTTAAATCCACGACTATGATACCACATGTTACAACCCCTCAAGTTGTACTTAGAATAATATAGTATTTTTTAAAACCAAATACTTTACATTCATTCCATAGAAACATACTTAACAACTTATCCAAACAATAACTTAGAGAAATAAAAATTCCAAATAAAAATACCTATATGAAATATAACTTATTACAACTATAAGAAAATTAAATACATTAGGGCTCAGCCACAACTAGTCCATTAATAAATAAACTTCTATTCAATAAATAAAATATATATTAAAAATAAATTTCCTTTAGGCATTCAGTCTTAGAATACAATAAATAGATACCAAGCCCTTAGGAGCTCGATTCGAGCCAACTCATATATCTTTGATAATATCAAGTGTAGTATCTAGATAAGTAGTATTGTTGTGGGGGGGGAGAGCATCTTCCACAAATTTTTTCAAACCAACTATAAACCAATGATCCCTCACACTAATCCCATTAGGTAAAGGCCCTCCCTTCATAGATGAGTAGATAGTGACAGTGTAGGAAACTAAAGCAATATGCAATCACCGAAGTATTATATGATTTATAAAACTAAATATGTTAGTCATACACACCAAAAGATATTAAACTAGCATGCTAAACATACACACTAAAATATTATGTCTCACTACATTATCTAACCACAAGATTCATACTAATCACATCCTTCTAGTAATTATATCACATCACATGCTAAACCTAAGAGTAAGCACAATGTACATTTATTCCATTAACACATGAATGAATCTTAAATTATTATTTATTCCAAACCAAAAACATTGCCTACAATTTATACCACCTAGGTAAAGTTCACATTAAACTATATATTCCTAGCTACTAAAATATGATCCAAATAGATACACCCCACGATATACCATATTATCATAGTCTAGTTTTATAAGATATAACTACTAATTTTTCCATAATTATTCACACAAAGTAGTCCCAAATATATGGAATCATACACTTTTATTTAAGCAAGTATATATAACAAATCAAGTCATACAATCGCATAAAATTTAACCTAACATTTATTTACTCTCTCAAGGTTGTATACATGTATACATGATATCATACTAACTATTAAATTATGTATTGTTCAATTAATAACCCACATATGCATTTAATCAGTCAATGTAGGTGAGAGTCTAGACATACAACTACAATATATACCATCTATAAATATACATTTAGGTTGAAATATTCTATGATATCCCATAATATCATAGCTTATTATGCATGAGCATCTTACTCAACCATGAATACAAAATATTACACTATAATTTTTAAACAAGCAAGTACATGATTATACCATCAAAGTATACCCTAGATTATACTACACAATAATAATTAGATGAAAATATAATCTCTAAGCACACATCATGATGCAATTTTTTATTCTATAAATGTCTAATCACTTGCACATAAAATACTCTCATAAAATATATTTTTGCATAGGTTTTCATCTTTACATGATGCTATAAAATTTGATCTTGCTGACATGTTTACATAACACTACTATGCTATAGACTATTTGTTTCTACTAGCATTCTAAGGAAATCCATATTATAGATTTATATCACCAAGAATATAGTATTAATCAAACATAAGTATAATAACATTACCATAGAAATGTATAACTTTGTTATAGTTTACCCAAAACATAGTGATGTATTAAAACTATAAAAATCTAAGAACGATCATCATATGAAAATGGCTTACAGGGATAATTAGTCACATCTCAAATCACTAATTGATCAAAGCTCACTAATTAATCTAACATATATTAGAGGATCAAAATAAGGTTGAGAATCAATCATCTCATAAAATCTTATTCTTAAGTCATATGATCATAATATTTATTAACAAGCATGTCAAAATTGCATTATTAAGATACAATGTAATAAAATTTGATCATAAAAATGTAATTATCCTCATTTATAAGGTTTATCTCTTGTCTCACAAGCATCAATGAAAGCTAATATAAGCATTCATCTTAGAATGAAGATAACCACACAAACAATAGAACCAATGTACAAGCAACGTAATGTTTGCCTACAAAAATAGTTTATAACTACCCTTAATTAAAAATTTTCAACAAATTTAAATATTTTCATACTCTATTGCTTAACCCATTTGATCAACATTTACTTGGTAGTATCCATAGGTATTCATTAATAGAGTACCACACACACACACACGCACACACACACACACACACACACACACATTCGAACATTACTTTTCAAAAGGTTACGCAATTAAATATTGTTTGAATTAGGTTTAAAGATCATTCCAACAATGATTACTGATCAAAGGGCAATACTAAGAAAAATACCACAACTCTCATTAGGTTCTCATGATAATTATTCTCATTTTTAAACTCCACAATCATGTTAACCATAATATAGAAATCTAAGCCAAAAATAAAGTTCCACAAACATTCAGTATTGTATTAAAGAAGAAACATAGTTTCATTTACAAATTTCATTCCTTCTCTAGGATATACATGGAACATCCACTTATAGATATTATTATTTTAATAAAGATACACTTTAGGATATATCACTGTAGTTACAATAATAAAATAATGTTTCAATTATAGACATAATGTTTTAATTATATACATAACATTTTAATTATATACTCAACATTTTAATTTTATATATATATATATATATATATATATATATATATATATATATATATATATATATATATATATATATAACATTTTAATTATATACATCATGACAAAGTTTGAAAACAAAGAACAAAAGGGAACTAGAGAGACCACCCAAAGAAATAAATCTTAGTGGGGAAGTAGGTGCAATATTACAATGCCATGAAAATTCCATTGGACTTACTACCAAAAATATCCTTCACATTATATATAGATGGAGCCAAAAAGTCATAAGAGGAAAAAAAGAACCAAAAGCTAACTAATAACTAGAGAATGCCATGTAAAAAATCCCAAAATTTCCAATCAAAGGAATGAATAAAGTATGACAAAAGAAACCTAGACAAGGAAGGGCATTGCTTAGAACACAAGTTTATCATGTAGCCTTGAATCTCATAATATTAAGTGCAATATAATTAAAAAAAACATGAATGGCCAAATAAGTCATTCAAGATAAAGCAACATATAAGAAGACTTATAGAATCTAAGGTAAGTAAAAGAACATGTAAAATAACCAAAAGAATAGGAGATGCCATCAGATAATTTACAAACTCAATATGCACCCTTTGAGGATCCTTGAAACCAAATATATTAAAATAAAACCCATAATGCGACATCAGGCCAACATATATCTATCACACTGCCCATATCTAATTTAACAATGGAAAATATATATATCTATCATGTAGTCTTAAAGAGTAAGATGTAGATTATAAAGAAAATATGAAATCATTAACATTTAAGTAATTATATTTTAATATGAAGCTGAGAATAATATAGTCTATAGTTTTTTATAAGAATCAACTCAAGTTTGACCAATTTGAACTTATTCTAAACAAAATAAGACACACAAAAAAATAAATATAGAACCAACCTTGTATGAGTTAGACTCCTTTATGGATTTCACTAATTCCCTCTATATCTATGTCTCATATTCTTTATTTTATGTTGCTACCTTGATCTCATAATATTTAATTTATAAAACTTTTATGTTCTAATTTTATCATGCTCCTTCTTTGCATGTAATTTTTCTTCAAGTTCACTATCCATGCATAGCATTTTAATATCCTACAAACTTTACTAACTGATGTTATCTCATTATGCAAAGCCATATTCTATCCTTCATAAAATATTTAATTTATTTAATATAAATCATTATGCCACTTTTTCCTAGTTATTTAAAACATAAATCTAGTTAATCAATATAATAATGATATTCATCTTCTAATTTTTTACATAATTTTATGCATGTTTTATTAATACTAAGTTTAGTTTGTATAAATCTCAAGGTTAGTATTTTAGGATAATTTAATTTCATGAAAAAAATTAAAACAATGATAATTAATTATTTAACTAAAAGATATTAAGTCAATAATTGCTTCTTAATTGCAAAATAATTGTATCTCCAAAATTGGTATTTATATAATTGAATATAAATATTGTAATAAGCTAAACATTCAAATATATTTTGAATACATTATAATATTATAAATATATAATAAAATTCAAATATTTATATTCTTGATTTATACTAAAAAATCAAGACAATTATAAGTAAAGGAATCTAATGTAATCTTATACATGCCAAGAATTAAATCGACATACAAATATATTCACAAACAAGATTTCCTTAAATATGCACTAACATTTAAAACATGCTATGCATATAACATTTTGAATTTACTATGTGTGTGTAGGGTCACTAGTAGTTCTTTTGTCATCCCCCAATCATCCTATGTAGTCTATCCTATCTGATGATGCTCTCCATAGTCAAGCTCTTAGGGGAGGATCAATCCTGCATCCACCTTGGAACAAGTAGGTAGTTAGCTTGAGTCATAATAAATATCATCTAATGATGCAAAACTAATCAATACATATCCATAATGTATAGAATAATAAAATACAACTATCACATCATGCATACTAATCAACAATATCATTGTCTAATAAAAATATATGTCATAAATAAAAAATCAAAGCAATAATAATCAAATAATAACCTTATTAATGCATAGATTCAAATTCTATAAATCATAGGGTGAAATTAGGATGTAACAAAAGTTGTACCAAAAGAGAGTATCCTATTGGATGACTAGGGTAGGAAGGAAAGAATAAGCTATGTATCATCTAAATGGATTAAGGATATCTAAGAAAAATTTAATAAGGTATTTCATGATGTTTAAGATAGGAATCTAATAAAAAGGAGGAAAAGTATGAAATATGTACAAAGTTAGCTAGGTACTCTACAAAATCAGTGAGATAGTAGTTCAAAAAAGGAATTGAGTTGGCCCTAAGATACACAATCAGCTAAATGGTACCAATTCAAATTGGTTAGATGCGTTTTGTAAGAGGTTAAATAGAACAATATGTAGAAGATATATTTAAATGGGTTGACTATGTTCTATGGGAGGATGAATAGAAAATATCTATTGGAATTTGAGTTAAACAGGTCAATGGTGTTGTATAGGAAGATAAATATAATAACTTATAAAAAATTGAGTTGACTATGTTCTGTAGGCAGGAATATTTTGAAATATTAAAAATCTAGAGTATTAAGTATTAATTTGAAGAATAAATAAGTTAAACACAATGGTAACTAGGTCTATTAGTTCAATTTAGTTACAACACATGGCACAAACTTTGTACCAATGTTGGATAATATAAGTTTTGTAATACAAAATGGATTTTTCAAACAAGTAATAATACTAAAATGTAAATGTTAATATAATGAGAAAACATTCCTATGTGTTTTAAATTATTATTTAAAATATGATAGGGTGTTTGGATTTGGAAAAGAACAAATAATAGATAAGCTAAATCTAGTTTCAAGTATGTTAAAGATGAAAGGGATCTATATTGGTGATGGTACTAGCTTGGTATTGGGGCTTACCCCCTCACATCATAATATCATAGTGATAATAGTGTCATGTGTTTTTATAATATATACCGTCGACCATGTCTTTATACTTGATTGAAAAATAAGTCAACTTTCCCCTTGGTAATGAAATCCAAGTAGGTAGAATTATGTAGAATGTTTTGAATGCTTATTTGATATTTTGTGATTTGGTAGTGTGTGAAGAAAGAAAGTGACTAATATGATAGATTAAAATTCTTAGCTATACTATGTTCACTACTTTAATCAAGAAAGAAGATATATCATAAGTGAATTAATTACTACCAATGTAGGTTAATATCTTTTTATTAAGAATTACATAGTACTAGGTTGATTGGATTGATCTAGTATGCAAATAGTATAGAACAAAGCTGATCTAGTTGAATATGTCTATTGAAAGACAGTCCAAAAAAATGTAGTCAATTAAGTTGACTGAGTTTCCTAGGTAAAAATTATTTTCATAACTAAGTCAAGCCTATCAACTTATTTTATTGTAAGGTTATAGTTTTATAGAACTAAAAAACTAGGAAACAAAAATTGAAGTTTGACTAAAGTTGAGAAAAAATAAAATAACAGGTGGTTAGAATGAACCATATAATGAAGATGAAGTCAATTTGATTAATTTATTAGTGTACCAAAGTTCCTAAATTAATAAATTTAGATAGTGTTGTCTAGATGTGGTTTTGAACTTGCAATATATAATGTTAAAATAGAGTCAAATTGATCGATCAAGTTTGAATAAATTTGAATAATGAAAACAAATAAAAGAATTATGTTGATAGAATCAATCTAGTAGTCAAAATAGAACTTGTTAGAAAATGTGATAAACATGATAAAAACTAAATCAATAGGATCAATCTAATGCGATAAGAGGGAAATTTTGATCATAGAGAGTAGAATAAGATTGACAAGCTTGCATCAACTAAAAAACAAGTAAGATTATGCCCTAAATATGCTAATTAGATTGATGGATTAGAAGATGATCTATAAGAAATATATAAATAGGTTGGTCAAATTGTCTATAGATGAAAATGACTTTCACTTAGAAATGAACTAATAGAATTAGATTAACTGAGTATTATGACCTATGTACAAATTATTATACTAAGTTGAAAAAATCGATCCAATAGTCTGAAGATGAAAATTAATAATCTACAAGGATTAGTTCACATTGATTTCACTAGAATATATGAAAGTGAAAGTGATGTTTATCTACAAATTAATCCTAACTTTGAGAATATAAATTAGTTAATTATACCATTAATAATACTTAGATAATCAGGTTCATGACCAATATGGACTTGATAAACCTAACTAAGGGATCTCTTATCATATAATTTGGCTAAAGAGGGTTCTAAACCCTCTAGTTAAGAAACAACACATAATACACCTAGCTAAGTCTGATGATAATGAAATAATAAATAATAAAGTAAATATAATCTACTTCTCACTAAATCTTGTAGAATAAGTGGGGGATAAACATAAATAATAAACATGCAAAGTAAACAACTACTCAAGTTAATGTACAAGTAAGCCTAAGTAAGGAGAGATAATAAATTCATTAGCCATTATTCATGCAAATCAATTTACCAAAATAGAATATTAAGAGTTAGGAATACTTAACTTGAAGATGAAATCATTGAGCTTTAACCTCTCTCTTGGACATTTTTTATTTACAAGAGGTTATTCTATATTGTTAAATAAGCTAAGGATAGATAATTGAATATAGTACAGACAAGGACCTCCAACTGAATCTCAATATTTCAAAAGATAAAGGTTATACTCTAAGAGGCATGAAACCCTAACCAATGACTCTTCTATTATAATGGTAGAAATGTACATAAATAAGTGTCAATGAAAAATTATCTCTATTGTAAATGGAGTGAAATATGTGTATATATAACTTGATTTCACCCTAATCCCTTTTAGAATTTGATCAGATTTAGTTAGCCCAATTGATATTGTTAGTTATAAAATAGAGCTTTTAGGTCCCATACTAAGTCAGCCTAGGCTGACTGATTCCCATAACATGCATTATTATAGAACTAGCTCAACCCATTCAACTACATTGGAAAATTGGTAAAAATTAGTTTTGACTGAGGTAGGGACTATTTGAGGTGGTGAATTGCTTAGAGAAGTGTGTGGGTGAGGTGTCCACACTTAAGGAAATGTATAAGAGGGGTTTGAATTAGTTTTAAGTGGAGGTGTAGGGAGTAAAAAAATTTCAAAGCACCAAAGGTTTGCCTACCCATTTCCCAATGTACCCTTTAAGGCATGTACTTAGGGAGGTTGTGTAATCACCTAAAAGTGGTATTTGGATGCTAAGAGTATCAATTGAGTTATCCTATTCATAGCTTATCCCTAGATGTATATTAGATCCTTTTCCACACTTTTTTAATCATTTTAAGACCACAAATAGTTATAGTCAGCTAAAACATAGTATTAATATAGATTTATTAGATCCCATCCTAGTTTGATCAATAATTTTCTAGGTGGACATTAGCACCACATTTGGGACACAAAAACCACATAACACTTGTGTCCCCAACTAGGTGCTACTATCTTTTTCACTAACTCTCCTGAATAGATACTTTTTCAAATGTTTCCCCCTTCTAAGGTCATCCTAATCAAATTTCATTATCTATGAAAACTATATATATCTATAAATACAAGTCTATTACCTTTATTAATTAGATGTAAAATTGATGCAAAAGCCTATTTAAACAAAAGACAACTTGAGAAAAATTAAGATATTTGATCCCTATTTTTCCCTACTTCTACATACCACAATATAGAACATCCCTAAAGCTATATTTAAAGATTTAAAATCTCAAGAACATTAAATGCATCCAAGTCCACTCTCATTTTAGCATTCACTTACACTTGCATCAATCACTAGGTGGGACAAATATATTGGATTTGATCCCTCTTTGGAGTATTGGTATGTAGACAACTCTCTTCACAATGGGGTGTTGAGGATGTCTAGCCTATCCTACTAATAAACACATAGTTATTCATCATGACATACTTTTAAGGAAGATTAGGGTTTTCACACTAAATTATTTTTTCTAATCACAACATAGAGCTCTATATTTTGTGTGCACATGAATAGGACCTAAAAACATAGACATAGGTGATCTCAAAAAATAGGAACAATCTTACAAAGGGGACACTAGTACCACTTTAAGGACACTAAAACAACATGGTGTTACTATTCATGTGGGGTGTTATTTCTAGTGAGAAACAATAGCTTAGGACCTTGTTGATGACATTTAGACATGTCTAGAACTCAATTTTTTGAACCTAGATCATCTAAAATAGCCACTTTCTAGATAAGTATAAATTTAAGAATATTTGTTAATATTATTATAAAGTTAAACAAGGTCAAAATACATATCAAATTAGTACTTAGTTATTTCATATTATTTTATTTATTTAAACATCTCATCCCCTTAATCTAAACACAAGAATTACACTTGTGTAAAACCCTAAAAGGTTAAATCATTTGGTGAACCCATCTTACTTTCAATATTGATTCAAACCTAAGTTTACATTAAATCTATTTTTTTTTGAAATAAATTAGGGATGTATTATTTTTATTTTTTGATTTTTTTAGACAACCTAACTAAATTAAATCAATTTCATATTAGGGTTTCAATTAATTTTACATATAATTTAAATTTTTGCAAATAAACCCTAAATTAAAAAACCCTAACCCTAGATTATCTTAGGGTTTGTATCTTTTTTATATATATTTTTATTAGTTATTATTAATTTTTTAAAATTTATATATATTCTATTTTAGTATCTTTATTTCAATTTGTTTACTATATGCCATCTAAAAAAAGCTCTCTCTCCTCCATTAAGAATATGTGTTAGACTAGGTGGTAATCATATACAACATAATTATATTATTTCTATCCAATCATATAATAAGGTCAAGGAACATATTACAAATTCATCTATGAATCCTTCACACCCTAATTATATATAATTCAATGATAATGGATCCAAATATGAATAATACAACCAAGAGAAAGATGAGATACATATTGAGAAATAGAACACACTCCCTCCACTTAATAATAATGACATAATTATGAATAAAGATAAGGTATTACAAGGATTCATAGATATAATTTAGGAATATACCCTTGATCATGAATAAATCCTACATGACTTATTGTAAATAAATAATAAGATAAACAATTGTCAATATTCAACCCCTTTAGTTAATAGTTTTGTTATGCCTATAGTGGGGCCAATTCAACCAACTTGGATAGCACAACCCAAGATTATTATTCAAACATTAGTGATAGTTACACCAAATTTGTCTATTTTTCCCAATCCATATGTATAATCCCTTATGAATTATATTCATACTCTACAATCTAAGGTGTTATATCTTGAGAAGAGAGCAATCAGCCCATCACATGCCTTAGATTTCAACATTATCTTGCATACACCTTTGGCACATCACATAGAATCAACTCTTTTTCAATATGGTTTCATGGCACCCAAGCTTACATTATATGATGGAAATGGTAGCCTATAACACCACCTCATATTCTTTCATGCAACATGCTTGGACTATGTGTCCAATGATCAGCTTCTTACAAAGTTATTTCCAAATAGTCTCAAGGATAATACACTACAATGGTTCTATGATTTACCATATCAATTTATCATGACATTCAATCCTTTATCCAACATTTTTATATCACACTCATCTATCAATGTTTGTGATAAGATATCATATGCACAAGTGAAATAATTAAATCAAAAAGTAAATGAGCCTATCGTTGATTATGTCTTACAATAAAAGATAATATTATCTAATTGACTAATCCAATGGCAAACAAATATCATCATGATATATTTAAATGGATTATATGAACATCACTGCATGAAGTTATCTTCAAAAAATTTCCTAAATTCACCAATTTGTGCCATATAATCAAGGAAAGAGAGGTTGGTCTCTTATCAATGGGAAAACTCAAGTACAAATATGGATCAAAATTAAATTCATTGTTTAAACAAACCTACATACAAATTAAGGGCCACATAAAACAATAGTTATCAAAAGGACATAATAAATGTAGCTTCTAATCCATATCCCAAATTATTTTTATTTTCTCCTTAGTGCATGATCCTCACTAATCTTCCAGAGTTACTAGTATGGGTTCTACAACAACTATTCAAATTCAATGCCATATCTCACCCTCCCATTATAGAGGTTAATATTAAATGACCTATTCCAAAGATTTATGATTCAAATGCATTCTATGAGTATTATAGGGCACTGGGACACATAGCAGATAGATGCATTAGCCTAAAACATAAGATACATGATTTCATTGAGGCTAACATTATTGATGTGGGAACACCTATAAAGGCATTGACATAAAAACAAATAGAGGATAAGGAAATAAATTTATTTTAATATCCTTTCCCAAAGAATACAATGAATGAATTAGGGGTACATCAAATGTTCACTATACATATTAGGTTCACCCACCACCAGATTATTATCACATAGTTAAAGAGGAGACACATCCACTACATAACATTATTGGCATGCATGAAACTATAATGTCACCTAGACCACTTATCACATTTTTAGAGTAGGAGATTATGTAAGATGACATATATTTATATGTACTCTTCTTATGAGCATTCATAGTGTTATGGTTGATAATGGATCAAGTATAAACATGTGCACCATGACACTCTTACAACACTTGGGATACATATAGTGTGATATATTCAACACAAATAATATTATTAGTGATTTTAGTGGCCATGCTAAAATATATATTGGGGATATTGTGATTCCATTATAGGTAGTACCAACACACATAGCCATTCAGTTCTTAGTAGTACCTAGTGCAGGTGTATTATATATATTATTGGGTATGCCATGGTTATAGTATATATGAGTCATCTCATCTATAGTACATTGATTCTTGAAGCATATACATGCTAATATGGTGGTTAATGTTGAGGGTGTCCCATATGAGTATCCTTTACCTATTCCAACTACATTTCCAACACATACACTAGCTATAGTTCTATCATAAACACCGGTTATAGTTCTAACACCATTACTAGATATTACACACTTATTAGTCATAATTAAAAGTATGAATCCTATGCATAAATCACAATGTTTAGTAGAGCCATTAGTGTAGGCTAGGTCTACTCCTATGGTATCTACATGTATGCATAGTCTCCCATGAAGACCATTAATAGAGAGACCCCTGCATCAGAGATGCATCATAAATTATATAGGACCTTCCTCTACTCAATTTACATTGAGATTAATTTTATTGGGTTTTAAGGGTTCTCAACATAGGGCACCTATATCACCTATAACTTCTACTTCTACCAGATGGGTTTTTAAGACCCATATAGTTTATAGGGTACAATAGTTAGTGACACAACATCATAACATCACTATATAGATAGTTTTAGACATAACTTATATAGCATAATATATCATGGGCTCATATTTTCCATTTCACATTGCATGCATGATCACAATTCCACTATTTGACATAGGTCATGGTGATAGTGAGTCTCCTATGAGACTCATTGGTTATTATGGTTCCTACTCTTGTCCCTACTTCCTTCTGTCCCTCACTCCTTGTAAATAATTTATTTTCATTTATTTTTACATAAATTATAATCAAAAACCAAAAAAGTAATATAACATGTCAAAATACAAAAGCATTAAAATATTTCAAAAATACAAAATTTATAGGTTGTATGCATTGTTATGTTTACATTTTTACTACTTTATAGATATTGCATATTGATAAATATCTTAGTATAGTTAGTTTTATCATACACATATGATTCACTTGTCCTTGTCAAGTGCTTATATATTACATAAAGGACCCTGGTCCACTACAATTATACAAAATATCTATCATTTACCCACTAGGGGAATATATTGATCCGGGTTTATACATTTGATACATCTGCCCACTTGGGGGCATCTCATACATAATTGTTAATACTAGGTTCTATCTTTACATAATATACATTCTAGTTTACTCATTGATGCATCTTGTTATAGAACATTAATACTCATTTTCTCATATTTTTTGATGACTATCACTACTATGACTCAGTATATATGCATCTTAACATTTACATAGATTTGTATTACATAGTTATACATGCTTTCTTTTCAAGTTTTCCTATATTATATGTGATTGTGTTTCCTATGCTTGTTATATTTCAAGGAAATTTGAATATGCCATTGATCTTTGGATCTACGTAACTTCTCTATTTGTATTCCTTGGATATGTACATGTGTCCCTTGTGGTGCTTTCCTACTTTTATATGTATACATTTGAACATATCTTTCTATGTGTCTCTAAGCCAAATTACTTATTGCTTGCATATGTGGACATTTGAACATGTACTTATATGTATTCATTCTTATATTTAGTGGCATGTTCCCATGTCCCTTGTATTTTGGCCTCTTGGCTTACCTTTGCATGCCTTATGTGCTTTTATATATGCTTTTTCACCATGACACTTGTATTTTATTGATACACACACACCAATTATTGATGCCATGAGAGACCTCATGCATCTACCCTTCCTACTTGGGTGTCATGATGGATGTCATGCCCGATCCCCCTAGGTACATACTCATATTTGTTTTTATACACATTGATTACATATATCTTGACAGCCTTGTGAAATGCTAGATTAAAACCTACATCTTACATTACCTACTTATGCTCAGATACTTTTACATTTTGATGTTATGTTTGTACATTATATTGAAATTTCATGCACATGCTCTAGCTAATAAATTCTATAGAGCTACCTCTTTTGAGGTCAATTCTTACACATGTTTCATAACTAACCACAAAATAGGGTACATTCAAAAGGGTTTTTCATAGATATGTGGCTCCTACTTTACTATTAATAGATAAATTTTGGCACACATGCTTAGTTTTGAAAATAAGACATAGTATAGACATAAAAAAATAGATCTAGAAGTTAGTTCAAATCACCTAGATTTTAGCCCAAGTAGACATTAGCACCCATATTGGGACACTAGCACCACTGATCACTACATCCGTTACATGGAGTACTATCTAATAGCCCTAGTTTTAGGATAGTCTAGATTAGCTAGACTAGTACACTAGGTATAGTATATATTTACACAAATAAAGTCACATGTTTGATAGTTATGCTAAGATTTTTCTTAGATACATTTATTACATCTCAAATTCATACCAATTACTGAGATTTGTGGGAATAATATGCAACATGATTACTCCCACATTCAGTTCAGTTACATATATTTAGTTATTACATACTGAATTTAGATTTAGTATACTTAGATACCATATTGGGGGCATGCACATGACAAATAGTTTATACATAATAAACTACACACAATTTGATTAGATGGAATGGAAAAATTCATGTTATTCTCTACATTATATACACTTACTATGACATTCCATGTTATCACCAAATTCATTCCTTAATCCATATATAGTGGCTAGCATTCCCAAGTGAGTTGGATCCACATAATGTACCTGAGTGGTCACAAATCAAACATACATAGTTAGATTTACTCAATTAGATACTTTAATCACTTTATGTAGTCTAGTTTTAGATGGATCTACTTCACATGGGTGAGATATATGGAGGCATGGCCTACTTGAGTTCTTGATCTACCTATACAAGAGGGTTAGACACACTTATAGTCTTATCCAAGCTATTCATAGTTCAGTATCCATCGAATAGGAGTGCCTATAATGGAGTCAAAACTGAATTGAATTCATGAGCTACCCATATGAGGATTGAGAAAGCCATCAACTCAATCCAAGCTATTCAATGATATGATCACTATGTACACTCACACATATAGTTTATCACCAATTTTATGCATTGTTTCCTATATAAAATGAGGTGTATTCCTTCATTTCCTCTCTCTTTAATTAGCTTTACTTAGTTACTTTATTTTAACATAGTATTTTTCTTTTGATCATCTCTCAAGTAAGGACTTATTTTTACACGTTTCATTGTAGGTCATTACTCTAGATTATTTTCACATATGCAGACCCAGAGTCACATATTCAGACTTAGTAACATGGGATTCACTTTTAATGTAAGTCTAGGTATGCTTCTTTTTCCTTTACACTAGTTATTTCACTTTGTTACATTTCTAGAATAAAGGGGGGAGGAATGTAATCACCTAAAAGTGTTATTTGGATACTAATTGTGTCCCTTCAGTTATCCTATTCATATCTTATCTCTAGACATATCCTAGAGCCTTTGACACATTTTTTAATAATTTTTCAGACCACAGATAGTTACAATCAGCAAAAACATAGTCAAAAGGACAAATTTCATAGATCCCAACCCAATTTTCCTAGAAATATACTAGGTGGACATTAGTGCCACATTTGGGACACTATAACCGTATAACACTAGCGTCCCCAACTAGGTACTACTATAATTTTACCTAACTCTCTTGAATAGATACTTTTTCAAATGTGTTCCCCTCCTAAGGTCAGCCTAGGCACATTTTCTTATTTGCACAAGCTATAAATCTCTATAAATACAAGTTTATTTGACCTTTATCCAATATATTTAAATTAGATGAAAAAATACTATTTAAAAAAAATAAAGTTGAGAAAAATGAAGGTATTTGATCCCTATTATACCCTACTTCTATCTATTACCATCTGCATTAGCCCTAAACCTATATGTCAAATCTAAAGCACATTCAAGGCATCTAAGTCTACTCTCATTCTAGCATTCACTTGTACTTGCATCAAGCACTAGGTGGGATAAATACATCAATCTTGATACCTCTTTGAAGTATTGGTATGTAAATAACTCTCTTCATAATAGAGTGTTGAGGATGCCCAACCTAACCTATTAATGAACACATAATTATTAATCATGCCATACTTACAAGGAAGATTAGGGTTTATACATGAAATCAAGTTTTCCAAGCACAATGTAGAGTTATAAATTTTGTGCACATAGGAATAAGACCTAAAAACACAGGAATAGGTTCTCTCAAAAAATAGGAACACTCCTATAAATGGGACACTAACACCACTTTGAGGACACTACAATAACATGGTGCTCATGTCTAGTTGGGGTATTATTGTCCAATGAGAAAATAAATGTCTAGACCCTATTGATGACACTCAAACCTTAGATAAATCTATTTCTAGAACCCATATCATGCATGATAGTCACTTTATAGATAGGTCTCTATTTAATCATATTTATTACTATTTATCCATAAAAAATAAGTAATTAATTATAACATATTATATGACTGATTCAGACATATTAGATCTTTAATCTAAACACATTAATTACACTTGTATAATACCCTAATAGGTTAAATTAGGTTGACACTCAACATGTTTCTTCAAGAGATAAAACATCAATAATTGGTAAAGTTTAAAATTATTGTGTTTGTACACAAGGGAGGGAATTTTATAAAATGCACCCAATGGGTCTAGGGTTTCTAAATTAAGTGAATGCTTATTTTATTTAGGTTGCATAATTTTCTAATTTGGGGCCACGTGAGTAATATCCATTATTTTAACTGAGAAAATTATCTTTGAACAAGGTATGAGTATTTGACACAAAATAATTATAAAAAGTGTCAATGTTTAGAAATTTTGTAATTTTTTTCATTTGAGGAAACCCTTGATTTATGAATCATTTGATCTATCTATTGATAGTACCAAACTAGTTTAAATTCATTAACCTATATTTATTACATCTTTATATTCCTCCATTTCATTTATTTTGTCACATATTACCATCTTATCACCTATTTATTTCATTCTTATCTTCTATGATGTCCTTAATTTGACAATAATTTATAACTTTATAGTTCTACCACTTAAACATTTGCTTGTTCTAGTATGCTTTAGACTAATCCTCTGAATTATTCATTCCATGGGGAGAAAATTTTACTATAATTATCTTCTATTCAACTTATTCTATCATTTCCTTTTTTTGTTTTTTTTGAGATGTAAATTTTCATATTTTCCAATTTCCTTAGCTATATAGAAAAGTTTTGGTTGTTTTGTCCTAAAAACATCATGATATTTTACCGATATTTCATATTTAGTACCATCGTTAAGAATTTTTATTTTTATTTTGTTGATATACATTTCCCTAGCATCCATATTGTGTATTTTCAAAGGATATTATTGACTATTTTTATTCTATAATAATATTATCTCTTACAACTATGTATTTTAAGACATCACTGTTTCATAATTCTTGAATTCATTTTTTATCCCTCTACAGAATAAATACCAACCACCTTCATTCATCTCCTTGTCTATTATTTTTCCACCATATAAAATTTAATACTTTAGGATAACCTTTGATTCTACATATGATGATTATCCTACCTATTGAGTCATATCTCTTCTTTATGTATTTATGTAGTAACTTATTTTCATGTTATTCACTATCTTTCTATAAATTAATCAAGATAAATCTCCTACCAGGATGTTTTGGTAACATCAAACAACTAGTTTCTAAGAAGAATATTTTTTAGGGTGCCATAGTAACTTTATTAAATTTCATCATTTTGGAGGTTAGTGCCAACCTATTGGGGAGATGCTATAATCTATGATCAGAAACTTAAGTGTATAGTATAGGGTACTATGTCCCATATATCATAACTTCACCTGATAAGGACAGTGTCACCTCATACATTTTGTTATCAAAATTTCACCTCCTTACACTCTAGTTACATGTGGTGTAGGGTTTTAGTTAGGTTCCATTTATAATCCCTTATCTAAAATTACCTGCTAGTGTTTGAAGTATAATTGCACCTTAGTCCAATATATTTTAAACTATGTAGGGTCTAGGCCATATTATTTTTTAGCTTGATCATCTTTTGATAAATTCTATCATGAATTAAAACCTTATCTTCAATATGTCATTATTTCATCTTTATGTGTCTATCATGCCATTCATTTTGGCATCTATTTTTTGTGTTTGGTTATGCTAGAAATATTTTGTCATCTAGTTTCTCTAATTACATCAACTTTTATTGAATAGATTATTTCTCATTTATCAAAAATGTACTACAAGTCTCAAAATTGGTAATATGTATTCCATCGACCTCACTAATTCTAATCCATATATCAATTAAAATTAATACTATTTAGTCAATTTATTTTAAGTAGTGTACCATAAGACCATTGGTATATTAGTATACCAATCCATTTTTTCTCTATTACAAAGTTTTGTTAAAATCTTATCCTATAATTATTTAAGTGTCTCAATAGTTCCATTCACTTACATGTGGTATGGAGTGATTCTATGATGTTAGATCAGAATATGATTCATCAATTCCATAATTATGTAATTGATGAAGTGTTTCCCTTGATTCCTCAGTATACTAATGGGCATCTAAACCTTGTAATTATGTTTTCATAAGAAATTTTTATTGCACTCATTTTGGTGTAATATTTTTGTGGAATATCTTTCACCCATCTCATTAAATATTCTATTCTAGTGATAATAAACATGTTATTACTTTTACTTTTCGTGGGATTTATCGGACCTTAAAAATCAATTTCCCATTTTTTAAATGGAACTACCACCAAAACTAGGCAAGGGGAATCTCATATCTAGCATTTGGTTTACCCATTCTCTAATAGATACCACAACTTATTATATATTTATGTGTATCTTTAAAAATTTATGGCCATCATAGGCCTACTAGTAATATTTTTTTCCCATATCTTCTATAGATTTTTTCCCTCCAAAAAATCCATCATGAGCTTATCTTAAGATATTTTGCCTCTCGTATGGTAATTATACCCTCCATAAAAACTCTTATCTTTATTTATTATATAAATCTACTTCAATCAGTGTGAAGGGAAATGCCTAAATTATTAATAACTTCTTCTATAATGTATTATATTCATCTAAAAAATCTCAACTAGATAATAAATATGTAATGCCCTCCATATATTTAAGTACTAATTCTTTGTAGAAGAGGTGAGATCTAGGAAAATCATCTTTAATTGGTATTACATCTTCCCCTATGGTTATTCTTGATAAATAATTAGGTCAATTATTAATTTTTTGAGGTTTTCCATAAATTTGAAATTAAACTCTTAAAATAGCATGAGGAAGTAATAAATTATTCCTTCTATTATTAGTCTATTGATAAAATACTTAACTGGATCATGATTTGTAAATAATGTGAATGGGTTTGCCAATAATTAATGTCTAAATTCATACACCTTGTAGACTATAGAGAGTGATTTTATTTCTCTAGTTTAATAATAGTGTTATGCTCTAGCTAATTTTGTGATAGTAAATTAAATTCGGTGATGTATATTTCCTCGTAATTGTGCTAGTATTATTCTTATTGTAATTCTCGAGGCATCAATATGTACATGGGATGGACTCTTATAATATAGAAATACTAATATTGGAGCATCAAAAATATTATTCTTTAGTGTATAAAAAGACTCTTAGCATTGTACTAATCAATCTAATTATTGATTGTGTCATTTTATCAATAATTCCTTGATAGGTGCACTTATATTTGCATAGTTCCTTATGAATTGATGGTGATATCCAAAGTATGTTCTAACCTCCTTTTATGTTTTATGTGGTGGTAAGTTAATTATTATGATAGTTTTAATTAGATCTACCATTGAACCTTATTTACATATAGTGTGTCCCAATAAAGTTCCAAAAGGGGTGGAAAAGATGTATTATTTTAGATTTATATAAGTGTTCAATTGTTTACATCTTTGGAATGTCATCTATAGTACCTGAACATGGCCCTTGATTAACCCATAAACTGTCCAAATATCCAAGTATGCTTAAAAAACCTCACATATGAACTCTCAAAACACATCCACCATTATGTGGTTGAACATGACCAATGTATTCTTCAATCTAAATGGCATTATTATCTACACTAAGGATCCCCATTCTATGGTAAACATAGTTTTTGGTTGATATTTTAGTGTTATTCTAACCTGATGGTATCTAGAGAATCCATCAGTGAATGAGTAAATTTATCAGCCTACAACACTTTTTAATATTTCTTTAATGAATGGTCTTAGGAATGGGTCATGCAAACAAGCCTTATTTAACTCTTTATAATCAAAACATATACATATTTCACCTATTTTATTGCTATATAGGACCATGGGACTTATCCATTTGGTATCTTCCATAGGAGTTATGATACCACCAATAAATATTGTATCCATTTCACTCTTAACATTTACCTTTATATTAGGATTTAGTCTATATGGTCATTTATGGAGTGATTTGATATCATCTTTTAACTTTATCTTCATAGTACCCACATCTTCCTTAATTTCTTTGAGTTTAGTAAATGTTTTTGTAATTATGTTTTTGAACTCCCTTAGCAATTCTAATAATTTTTCCACCTCTTCTTTTGCCCAATAATTTCTTACCTTGGCAATTTTTGGATTTCCTTCTGTGGTAATATTCTCTTACCCATCTTTGATTTATTGGTTCAAATATTTTGTTTTGTCTTCTACAGTGTTAAGAAGTTTTATTTTTCCTTCTGTAATGTGATTTTTATAGTATTAGGTTTCTCTTCCTCATCCTCTTAATGTTTTATAATTTTATGGTAGCATGCCATCAATTCATGATCTTTTGATTTTGTGATTTTGTGGGTGGATTTTGGTAATTATTTTACAATGGTTCCAATTTGTTCCCAATCATCCATATGATTGAATGATGTTTATTCCATTTTTATTTTGGAGAAATTTTGTTTTATCACTGAGTCTTCCATAAATAAGAATGTTTTTATCTTCTATAGTGTTTTATAGACTCTATTATCTTGGTCCAAAAAATTAAAAGTTATGCAGAAGTCCATTTTTAAGTCTACCCACATACTCATTCCCTTCCACATTTATTGATGTAAACACCAATTTTTTGGATTCCATCTAATGTTAAAAAAATATGCCCATAGGAATTTATCTATTTCCTTTCATGCCTTCCATACTTTTTGTCACATCCTAATTTCTTACTAGGCTAAATAACCTATTTGATCCATGGATTATTATGGTTGATTAATTGATTAGTTAATATTTGATTATGATTTATGACATATGTTGGTTATGAGATAGTTATGTGTTGTTTAATTTACTTGATTAGTTTTTTATGAGTTAGCATCATGTTTATATTATGTAGATTATGATCATGTTTGTTAATATACAACATTATTTTATGGATATAATGATGTTTTAGGTTAACTACCTTCATCATTAAGAGGTGGATGTAGGACAAAATCATCCCTCAACATGTGATAGAGGGAGAGAATCATCAGAGAGGGTGGTTTATATGGAGACATTAGGGGAAGACAAAGAAAAAATCCATAAACCCTTGCACACACAACATAATATATCATGTTTTGTAATTAATTATTTGAGATAGATATCATATCATGTTTTTTTTAACTTTTCCTTTAGGTGATTGTTAATATG
>JARHVA010003325.1:1892500-1897500 GCA_037957365.1 Torreya grandis | reverse complement strand
GATATGTATTTGGCTATATAATCAAAGTGAACATTTAAGTTAAAAATAGAAGTGTGGATTTATGATTAAGTTTGTTGATAGAGCACAAATCAAGTTGATGAAAATATAAATCTATCATGTCTTTTGATTTTAAGAGAATGAATATAGATTTGATTCGTTGTATTTTTTTTATATCTATATATAAATGATATATCTATGTATGTGTTTTAGGATATTTACTAAAAACATGATTTGGATGGTTATTGAAGTTTAGTTGAAACATGCATATTAAATGTGTTTTGTTAGGTGGTTTGGGAATTATTATAGTAATTCTAAAACAATATTCCATACTAAGATGTTTATTCATTGTGTATTATTGTGTGCAATATTTATCAAAACAAGGATTTATGGATATCTTTTAGGTGTTAGATGTTTGGTTGAAATTCTAAGTTTATAGAATTTAATTGATAAAATATATCTCTTTTATAATTGATAAAAGATTGGTTATATATATATATATATATATATATATATATATATATATATATATATATATTGGAAATATTAATATTAAATAAGCAAGGTTTAAATAAATAAAGGTTGAGGAAATAACTTTTATAGTTACATAGTGATATTGAGTAACTAGTAGTCTAGATATGATTCTTACCTAGATGGAAAGATTATATTGAGGACTATATTTTGATTATATTATTTTGTAATAAATTAGAGAATAATAGATTCATTGCATTTGATTTGATGGACTAAATGAATGAAAATGATATTTCTATACTTATCATATTTTATCTACTAATAAGGAATATTTTGTTAGAATTTATTGGTTTTTATATTATTGTATTTTAAATGAATCTCACGTAGTGGATGGAATACACTAGATTAATTAGCACCATCAATTTAAGATGATGAATAATCTGATTGAGTGGTGTTTATGAAATTAACTAATCCTAGAGATCATTAATTATTAAAAACATTGGCCAAAGTAATGTTTTAATTAAATATTATCATTTCATATGTTGATATAATTTTCATATTTATGAGATATCAAGTTATAATGGATTTATTATGATAAACATTATGTATTATATATATTTAATACACTAGTTCTAGTTTGTCATTATATATTTTTGCACCATCAATATCTACCCATTTGTGAAGGGAGGGACATCCCCTTGTTTGGGAGATAGTGTGTCGGATCTATGGTCTACAGTTGGTGTGGAAAAGTTCTTGGATGATGTTCATCCCCAAGATAGAGTATTACACTTGAGATTATAGATTGATAATTGAGTTGTGGAGACTCTTGAATCATGGAGACTTTGTTCCATGGAGCTTTGTATCATGTTTTAATATTTGAGATATTATTATGTATTAATAAAAACTATAATATTTATACATTATAATTATACATTAGTGGATATAATGTTGTATCATCCATGGATAACCTTATAATATTTAATTTATGATTAGATGCAACATTTATTAGTTATTCAGTATTGCTCATAATTATTATATCTATTCATAGTGATCCTTAGCTAAGTGGATTAGCTATAGGCCTTTTGGTTAACTAAATTAATAGATTTAGTTAAATATCACTAATTAGGTTTCTAATGGTGAAATATATATGATGAATATGTGTAATAAAATTTAAAAAAATAACTATATTTTGGTAAAACCTAGTGGAGTTGTTACATTCTGGTGTCAAAGTTGAGGCTCAAATTCTAGGACTTAATGTGTCCACTAATGAAAACTTATTATATTGATAAATATAAAGAATAATAGTGTAAAATATATGAGGAAGTGAGGATACTTTAATAATGAACCCCCTTTGATCCAAATTAGTTTATCATTGAGCAACAAAAAATTCAGACCAAATCCTAATGACCATGAAAAAGACTAGGGACTGAATTCTGGCCCTAGAACAAGAAGTGCATGGCCATGAAGATAAAAATGCTTAGGAGGAACTTGAAGAACATAATAATGAATATAAATATCTTTTAGAGTAGAGGAATGAGGAAGTACCATAATATGTGAGAGTTCTATTAGATGCAGAGTTGACATGTGACATGAAAAAGGAGAATCCACCCAAGTTTGATGGAATTATATTGGGATTTGGAACTAAAGTTTAGTTGATAGAAATAGAGAAGTATTTATAGATTCATAATTATTTTCAAGTCATGAAAGTAGCCTAGGGATATTATTAGATTATTAGTGAATCAACAACTTGGTGGGCGAATAAGAAGCTTGAGATGAACCTTGACTCAACCACCACCACTTGAGAATAATTTGTAACATTGTTTAGGTCATGATGGTTTCCATAGCTATAATTCAATAAAAATCTTATATATTTTTAGAATCAATCAAGGGGATTTGTTAGTACAATTTTTTTTTGAATAATTAACCGAGCCCCTTAAGTATGTACCTTAGTATCAGGTAAATGAGAGCATCTGAATTAGTAAAATCATGGGATTGAAACCTAAAATTGGTTGTGAAGTAGATGTGCATAATACATCTACCATAGATCACACATTTGAGAAGGTGGTTAAGCAATAAAAAAATTGGAATATCTTTCCCAAGTCAAAGATAAGTTCAAAAAGAATTTTATAAGTAATAAATTACCTTTTAAAAAGAACTAGAAGTAGATGAGTGGAGACTTTAAGGGGTAGTTTATGAATAATAACATCAAGTTTAATAATGGTTCAGAGAACAAAAAACTTGGTAATGGTTTCAAGGGTGATTTCAAGGAAAATTGATAGAGTAAGAAGAAAGGACCTATTGGAGGTTACTTCATTTTTGGATGTGACCATTTTACTCAAGAATGTCCTTAAGAAAAATAAAAAACAAGGATTTATCTTCTTAGCAAGGTATGTTTTTGCATTAGATTCATATAGTTTTTGATAATCGATAGGCTAAGTATCAAAATTCACCCCTAGAACTATACGGTATTTTGTTCAGTCATCTATTTTCTATTTTGATTAAAATTAGAGATAAAAAATATTTCATTACTCCTAGAATGCTTAGTAAATTATCTAGAAAGGCTAGAGCTATGGAAAATGCATGGGTAGTAAAATATGGGAATGATTCTAACATCAAAGTTGAAAAGTGTTTAGTCAAAGTAAAGATTAGGTTTTCAAAGTTTATTATAGTAGTAAATATTTTTATAAAACCATTGGGATCATATGATGTGATCTTAGGAGTCAATTGGCTTGAGAATCATAAATCCAATGTTCACTATTGTTTGAAGAAGGTTGAGTGTCAAGATGATTTTGGAAATCAAATGCAATTTTAGGGTGAGAGAAGGGAGTTGAATCTAAGGCAAATTTTTATAATTCAACTCAAGAAAGCTCAAAGCAAGGGATGTCAATAATTTATTATTAATATAAATGATATGGAAAAATATAGGAACCATCTATCGAATATTATCTTTTTCTAAGAAACTTTCATGACATGTTTTGATAAGAAGTACTAGGATTACAACCTAAGCATGCATTTGATTTCTTGATTGATATCATACCTAGATTAAAAACATAGTATAAGGTGTTATACATAGAGATAACCAATGAATTGATTGATTTAAAGGCACAATTTAAAGATTTGTTATTGAAAGGGATGATCTGACCAATTGTGTCACCATGGGGTGCACTAGTTTTTTTCATCAAGAAGGATGGCATTCTTCACCTATGTATAGATTAAAGGATGTTGAATAAAGTAATGATCAAGAATTGATATTTTTTGCCATGTATTGATTATATCTTTGATTAAATTTAAGGACAAATAGTATTTTCTAATATTTATCTTAGAATAGGGTATCACCATTTGTATATCTATGAAGAAGATATTCTAAAAGCAATGTTTAGGACTCGATATGGGTACTATGAGTTTAAAATGTTACCATTTAGGTTAACAAATTATCCAAAAACATTTATGAATCTTATGAACAATGTGTTCAAAGATTACCTATATTTTTTTATTGGTTTTTATAGATTAAATGATCATTTATTCCAAACATGAGTAATAGAACTTACAACATCTATAACTAGTTTTGTAATGTTTATGAAAGAACATGTTATATGGAAAGTTATCTAAGTGTGAAATTTTCAAAAATAAAGTGAAATATTTAAGACATATTATCTTATCATATGGTATTTTATTGGATCCATCTAAGATAAGGGCCACAATGGAGTGACTGGTACCAAATAATGTGCATGAGGTAAGCAGTTTCATGGGGTTAGTAGTCTAATACAGGAAATTTGTTCTGAGTTTCTCTAAGATAGTTAATCCAATTACCTATCTTAAATGAAAGAATAAATTTTTTTTCTTGTGAGATAAGTGTGAGGTATCCTTTCAATAATTTAAAAGGAGTCTTACTTTAACACCAGTGATAGGAATTCCCAATCCTAGTGGTAAATTCTCAGTGATCATCGATACATCTGAGGATCGACTTAGAGGAATTATTATAAAGGATGGCTCAATTATAGCCTATGAGTCTAGGAAATTTAATCCATATGAGGTGAATTATTCCCTTCATGACTTAGAAAATTACACCGATTGTGCATGTTTTTCATGTTTGGAGGCATTATCTACTGGGAAAACTATTTGAGTACAAGACTGATAACTTGGAACTAAAGTACATCTTCACACAACTAAACCTAAATGCTCATCAAAGATGATGGTTAGATTTATTATCTAACTATAACTTTGATATTAATTATATCAAAGGAAAGGAGAGTAGAGTAGTGGATGCTCTAAGCCATAGGAGGTGCATCACAGTTGTGGCTACTATTAGGAGTACTTTCATATATCAAGAAGTTAAATTATCACTAAGAGATGAATTTTATGATTAGGTCAAGGAAGTATTATCTGATAATGCTTATAATCCTAGGTATAAAGGATTTAGAATAGAGAACGATGGCAATTTATTTTGAAATAGAAGGATGTATGTGCTTGATAGAGAGAATATGAGGAGCATAGTGCTAAATAAATTATATAATGCCCTATATTCAAGACAT
>JARHVA010003325.1:1852500-1887500 GCA_037957365.1 Torreya grandis | reverse complement strand
GATGGACTATATGAATGAAAATGATATTTTCGTACTTTGCATATTTTATCTACTAATAGAGAATATTATATTAGAATATATTAGTTTTTATATTATTATATTTTAACCAAATATCAAATTTATGACTCTAAATAAGTAGTGGAAGGATTCCACTAGCTTAACTAGAACCATCAATGCAAGATGAGGAGTAATTGGATTGAGTGGTGTGTATAAATTTGATCAATTAAACATTGGCCAAAGTAATGTTTTAATTAAACATTGTCATTTCATATGTTGATATAGTTTTCATATTTGTGTGATATCATGTAAGAATGGATTTATTTATGATACAAACTATGTAATAGATATATTCAACATAAGGGTTCTATTTTTTTGCTTTGGGTTTCCTCACCATCATTATCTACCCATATGTGAGTAGAGTACCATCCCCTTATTCGGGAGATAGTGCAAGGAATATATGGTCCATGGTTGGTGTGGAAAAACACACAAATGATGCTCTCCATCTAGGTGAAGTACTACACTAGAGACTACACTTAAGAATACAAATTTATTCTTGAGTCATGGAGACTCTTGAGTCATGGATACTTTGCTCTATGGAGCTTTATATCATGTTTTAATATTTGAGATATTATTATGTATTACTTAATATAGTAATATTTATACATTATACTTCTACAATAGTGGCTGTAATGTTGTATTAGCTATGGTTGAATTTGTACTATTTCATTTATGATTAGATGCAATATATATTGGTTATTCAATAATGCTCGTGATTATCATATCTTTTTGTGGTGATCCTTAGCTAAGTGTATGTGTTATAAATCTTTTGGTTAAAAAAATTAAAACAATTGGTTAAGGATCACTAATTAGGTTTCTCATGGTGAAATATATATGATGAATAAGTGTAATTAAATTTAAAAATTTACTATATTCTAGTAAAACCTAGTGGGGTTGTTACACTTAATCACATGATTCAATATGTAAATTTGAGTAGGTGTTCCTCGCATAACATCATATTTTTATAAATTAACTTTTGGATTGTACAAACCTTGTTCTGATTAGTATGTACTAATTTTTCTAGTATGGATGGTTAATCTATGGTGTGACACCATCTCATGATAGTAATAATAATTTTATCATCAATTTATTTCATTCTTGTTTCTTCTTATGAAAATACCCTCATCATCTGTTGTAAGTATTCATTGACTAGTCTAGTGCTAGTAAACTTAGGTAGTTTATTGTGTGAAGTTTTATCTATACAATGAACCCTTATTCTATATGGTGATGGATTATGAAATGTGGTGGTAATTTTTCCTTTTTAATGTGTTTTTATTATGCAACATAATTTTCATACTATGGTTTATGGTCTACCATATATTAATGCCTCAATTTCATCTCTTGGGTATGTTTCTCCTTCTTCTTCAACTATTAGTTTTTAATCATCCTTAAGTTTTAGGTCCTCTTCAAGTTTTAATTTTTTTTCCAAGTATACACACCATAAAGGTTTTCAAATTCACTATCATTATCCTTTATCCATATCTCTTCTGACTAGGCCATTTGCATTGCTACCTCTAGTGTAAAGTGGACTACTAAGCCCTTTTTTGAAATGTAATTTACTCTTCTTCCAAGTCTAATGATTCATTGGTTTAGGAATTTTGGGTATTTGACATCATAAATATTGATTAATTTGGAGCCTAATTTCCTATTTATTCCAAAAATAATTTAACTTTAACATTTTTTAGTGTTCCAATGGGTGACAATGGAATACTGTCAGTGATGACAATGTCATATGCTACCACTTGCAATTATAGTTTCCCCAATAGTTCCCATGTACTCCATGATAACACATTTATATATAAACCAAGGTATAATAATGTTTTATTTATTTATTAACCATTTATTTTTATATTGAGAATAATTTTAGGCTTTTCCGCTTTCAATTTGTTCCAAATACATTTTTATTTATCTTGCTTTATTCTATTTTTCCCATTCTTTGCACTTGGTGTTTTATTTATTGTTTGTTCCAATAACTAGAAAATTGCATAATTTTGGTTATTATTTCTTGTTTATTAACCAATTTAATTATCATTGTAAATTACCCAATATCATATTTGTCAAAATAAGTCATTTTACACTGATATTTATCCTATTTTTTGGTTATTATCTTCTATCTCTTCTCAATAATTTAGTCATGTTCATTGATATTAGGTCTATATCCTTCTATATATATATATATATATATATGTCATATTATATACTAGAATTGGTATCCAATTGTTTTAATTTATTGGTATTTAATCCAATTCTAGTGGTTATCACTACATGTGGTTATAAATCATTATTCATAATGTGGAGAGCCTTCTTCAATAATTTTTTATCAATATCTTATAGTTTCTTGACAATGTCTAATGTCTACTGTCATGGTTATTATATGAGATGAACTACCTTATTTTTAAATTATTTTTTCTTCTTCTCCATGTCCTCCTATCCTTTCACTATTTTTCATAAGTGTTTAGTTCCTTTTCTAAGCAAGGATTCTACCAATTCTTCCATTTTTTGTAAAATCATGTGGCCTTTGGGCATGATAATAAATGATGGGTTAAATTTTTGTGGAAAAATCTAAATTCTATCTAAAACTCTTCATAAAAATTCCAATCTATATTTCCAACCTTTTATCACTTATAACACATTTGTGGGGGTATTTCCTAATTATATGCCTAGTTATAATTCTAAATATATCTTTTCCTACCTTGGTAGTTTATAATTCCATGGTATCCTCCTCTATAGATACCTTGGCCACCTCATATATACTCCATTGATTGTTATTATAATACTTGGTTTGGGAATTTTTAATTGTCATAAGTGTTGGATATGTTTGGATAGGGTGACACATGCTAATGTTAGTTATGAGTAGTTGTTATGGTGTCATTTGTTGTACCATTGACACTCTTTTTCAAATGGTGTCTTTTAAATCCATAAGTGCATCTATATCAAGGAAGTTATTATTATAGTGATTGAATACCCTGTAGTTGTTATAATACATTATCTGATTTGTGGGTTGTGTTACTTCCATCATTGGGCATAAGTGTTTTGGGTGTTGATATTTTTTTCTAAATATTATGTAGTAAATACTCTCACCATATATATCATAATGAATGGGTGAGGACATCCTCATTGGTGGATACATTTCTCTTATTATTTATACTCTCATTTCCATATCATTATGGGAGTAGTTTTTATAGAAAGGTCATATGCACAACAAATGGTACACTAAATTATTTCCCTTAGTAGTGTATGATTATTGTGCAGTGCCATATAATCATCTCCCTTCATTTGTAACTTATATTTTATTCTTAATTTTTACAAATCTAACTATAATCTTTTAGCATTATCTTTAAATGAGGTATTTTTTTATCTCTTCTCTAGGATTGTGCTTCTAGACTTGACACCATTTTTAGTGTTTCCACAAAGGTATTGAATTTTTTTCTATCCATATTGGCATGAAGACATGGGATTAATCTAGATATGAAACATTTTATCCTTTTTTCATTTAAAGGTTCCTTTAGATTTTAAACTATAGATTTAAACCACTAATCATAATATTTCACAAAATCCTTTTGAATTAGTTGTTTCATTTTGATAACACTCTTTATTGGTATACTAGGCTAGTGAAAATCACATTTTAACTATTTTTTGGCAATATCCCATGTATTTTCATGTCTTGAGTAAGTATTCATGTACCATTTAAGCTCATCCTCCCTTAAATTTATAATAAAATCAAATAACATTACTGTTTCATTCATAATGTTATGGATTCTCCAATATGTGTATAGTACAAAAAAATGTTCTTCCACATCTTTGGTATCTTTTCTAAATAGTGGATATTTTATTTTATTCTATATAATTTTATTGTTTTTAAGCTATATGGGAATAACATTACTAGTATTGGGATAATTATTGGTCATGTTTCTTGAAGTACTTACTCCCATAGTATTATTGTAATTTTTTGCTCTCTATCCTTCTGCTATCTAAAGAAATTTATATTCCACCATTTATCCATCTTGAATTTTTCTTGAAAGTATATTTTTCATAATACTTCTACTTGATTCCTTATAAACTATCTTATTTTCTCAATTTATTGCTTATAAATTTGGTATTTGTTTTCTAATTCTTCACCAATAAACATATATAATCTAAGGGATGGATATGAACATATATTATCAATCGACATGAAGGATGAAAATTAAAGGGTTCATTTCCTCTTGGGGCATATTATAGTTGGGGTTTGGGGGTGCATCATTTTAGGTATCTTTTTCCACATATTTTATCTCTAATTGTACATGCTCTCTATTATTTTCATTAACTAATCCTCTTTTTATGAGATTATCTTCTTCCTTATATTTATCCCATATTTCTCTATCATGACTACTAATACTTATCTTTGAATCACCCTTATCTTGAATGTTATCATCTTTATCTCCATTTATTTGTTATTCTATGTTATCTGTAAATATTTCCTCCTTACTACTTATTACTAAGCTTCCTTCTATCGATAAAATTTACTCTCTTGGCTATACAATATAAATTGCATCACCTGTATTAATCTATATATCTTCAATTCTTCATCTATTACTATCTAAGGCTTATCCACTAAAGTCCAAGCTACTCTCAACTAATTGGTCCTTTGCACCCAAGGTTTGGAATAGTTTGAGTGTTTTAAATAGTGAAACTAAATATTTTAACACTTATCTTATGGTGTTTATCACTTTTTATGGTGTATGATATAAAAACTCTTATATTATACTTCTTTCACTTACTCCATCTGCCTCTTACTGTGGTGTAAATAATAACTTATTCATTTCTAGCAAAGGGATAGTATAAAGATTTTCAATGCCTAGACTTCTAATGGTAGAGGCTAGATTATATTTATCTACTATTTCATATATATATATATATATATATATATATATATATATATATATATATATATATATATATATATATTCTTAATTCATAACTTAATTATTTCATTCTCCATATGACTTCTAATCTCTTCATTAACCATTTTCTCTTAACTATTATTAATTTATCTTCTTACTACTATATCATTCTCTTTTAATTGATACTTATTTCTTGATCCACCTACATATTATTTAACCTTCCCCAACTATTTACACTAGATATATAAATTAATCCCATCTCTTAATGATAACCCTTATTTCTTCATGCCATCCCTTAGGTGCCTGGACCTAAAGGAATTATTTAATTTATCTTATTATCCCTTGCTTCATAAACAAATTTTAAATGAGGAGTGGTACTTCATTAAAGAATATTTTCATTGTCCCTTTAATGAAATCAACATTATTATCATCGATGCTTGTCTAAACATATATATCCCAAACTAATATGAATGAATTAAGAGTTGTCTTGAACCAGTGATCAATGTCCTAGGTCACTAACTTAACGAGGTGTTGAAGTTCACTGAGATTTACCACAATAATTTGAATAAGTTATTTAAGGTGAATTTAGTATTATTTCATGTATGTTTATTTTTGTAGTATGTAAGGAAACAACATTTGTGTATAAGTGACCCTAAATTTTTCTTATTGTGGTCAAAATAATGTTTCATTTACTTATGGTAATGTTTCCCATGTTTTCTTATCTTTTGTGTGAATTTTTGTCTGTGTTTATTCTTACCAATCTTAGATTTATATTAACATGGGATTATAAATTTCCAAAGGGTAATTCACCTTGGATATTAGTCTACTACATTTTGTGTGGTACCACCAAATGCTGACATAAATCTATAGCTATTTGGATACATATAATTTTATGTTAGATATGTTAATTTTAGTTATGCCAATGAATCATAATGGTTAGTATTGGTTATCTTCCTTAGCATTACATTTTAAAAATAAGTAGTGTCCATATTCACAATTACTCATACATAAGACATAGACCACAATTTTCATAGTGTAAATTTTATCTTATATATATATTTATAACCACTGAATACAATTTTTATTACACTCTTTATTCTATCCCACTTTATGAAATTACATAGGTTAATTTTCTCTATAACATTTACACAATTGCCTCTATTCACCTCTGTTCTTCACAACTCTTTCTATCTATTACAATGTTATGGTATAAATACTGAGTCAATACAACATAACTTACTGTTAATTTTTATTTTAAATATGCCCTTTCTATAATTGTGTCATCCTTTATATTTTAAAATCCTTATTTTTTACCATAACATCTAGTCAATAGAATCCTCTATTCTATCGACCTAGAGAAGTGTTATGTAGCTATAATAATATAATCAACTCTTTGGTATCTATGGTTTGGTTCTTGATCTAATAGAGAATCTTTCCAATAGTTTTTACTATAAATTTTAGTGTTTCCATCAAATTTTATTCATTTTTTATTTCATCATCCTATGTGTCCACGCAATTTTGTTCACTGTTAGGGGGTAAACTATGATGCATAGATTGATAATCAATAAAATTTTAACCTTCATACTTTGAATGTCTAATTACAAAATAATTTGAAATTTTGGGAAAGAAATAATCATCATTATTCCATTTATCATTATCCATTTCATCATTATATATGAAATTTGATTTAATAAGGATACTTTTTTTACCTTGTCTTGAGTAAAATGTTTAAATTCATGCCCTTTTTCTCTTTCAATACTTTTAATTAATCTAGTGTTTTGTGTTTTAACTTCTTCCTCTTATTTGAAGAAGACTCATCAACCATGAATATATATAATTTATATATTTTTATGGTGGGTTCCAAAAAAATATCTTGATTCCTTTTATCTTCGATGTGTCAAATAAAAAATGATGTAGAGAATGTAAGCAAGAAAAAAATTATTCAAAGTGTTTAAAAATGAACATTGGAGTAGAGTTTTTTCTATGGTGAAAGTATTGTGTATATGGTATAATGTGTGCATGTGTGTGTGTGTGTGTGTGTGTGTGTGTGTGTGTGTGTGTGTGTGTGTGTGTGTGTGTGTGTGTGTGTGTGTGTGTGTGTGTGTGTGTGTGTGTGTGTGTGTGTGTGTGTGTGTGTGTGTGTGTGTGTGTGTGTGTGTGTGTGTGTGTGTGTGTGTGTGTGTGTGTTATTGTAATATCATGTGATGAAATGATGAAATTAGGGTTGATTGATGTACAAATCACATCCCACATAATTAAAATAAGGTTCACACATGGTTCAATTATCCCTAAATAACATACCATACTTTTAGATAGGTATAAGGGGTTTAGATTAGCCCTAATTGCTTTTGTGACTACATGCATGATAAAATTAGGGATGATTGAGCCTTGAATCACATTTTATATTCATAATTAGGTTGAAAGAGCTAAAATTATCCTAATTTTCCTTTATAATTAGATTGGAAGACTATGATTTAGGGTGTTATGATTGTGGGTCGATTGACCCCAAAATTACATCTTATATAGTCAAATTTAGGTTCAAAGGGTTCACTTTCATTTAATATGCATCATTGATTGTAAGAATTGACTAATTGGCTTAATATGTAAGGAAATATTATCTAATTTAACCCTAAATCACATCTTAGACTATAATTTAGGTATAATAGGTTTAAATTGGCCCCAATTACCATCATGTTTTCATTCATGATAAAATTAGGGTCAATTAAGCCATATGTTGCATCCTGCAATCATCTCAAAATGACACTTGAGTGCTAAGAGTGTTACTTGAGACCATTGATCCCTAGTGTATCCCTAAACATATCTGAGGGCCTATTTAGACACATATCCAACATTATTTTAGCCCACACTTGTCCCTAAACATATATAAATCAATCCCATACCCTCACTTTAACATCTTGGCCATAAGTACCTCAATTTTTGCCACCTAGACACTAGTAATATAATTTGGACAATAGGGCCAATTATCTTAGTGTCTTAGATTGGGTGTTATTGTCCTTTTCACACCTTTGTCCACCAAAAAATATCTTTTCAAATAAAAAACCACCTAAGTTTGACCTTTTTTAAGACCCACATAAGCACTAGAATTATATATATATATATATATATGGATTTTATCCCATTATCCACTAAATGAAAATGAGATGAAATAACACAAATAAACATAGAAAAATTTATGCACAATCAAGGTTATCAATCCCTATTATGCCCTAGTTCTAAATACAACCATCTACAACATTATTAAGCTCAGATTACTTAGATTTATAGTCTCAAGTACATTCAAATCACTCAAAGCAACATTCATGCTTGCATCACTTACACTCACATTAGCACTTAGGTGGGAAAAATACATCAGATTTGATCTCTCTTTAGAGTATTGGTATGTAAAAAAATGTCATCATAGTGGGGTGTTGAGGATGTCTAGCCAACCCCACTAACAAAATATTTTACTACTTGTGCCAACTGGATGCCCTAGTAACATGGAGGTTTAGGGTTTACATACAAAATTAGTCAAAATAGGTCACCTAAAGAGAATCAAAATTTTTATACATGGGAATAGGCTTGGTAAAATCATACACAAGTACACACAAAAGATTAAAATAGTTATACATAGAGGACACTAACACCAAAATAAATACACTAGCATCACATGGTGTTATTTTCCAATTAGGGAGATACTATCAAGGAATGGGTTTGACACATGGATCTTATGTGAAACATTTATATTAACCCTTGTCCTAGTTTCTAGATATTAGATCCTAATTCCTTACCAGACAAACTTGTTAGATTATCCATAGATATCTATAATTAACAAATTTAGATTTGGGTTATATTTGTAACTAAGGTCGAGATTTATGCTATTTTAGGATAATAGAATGTTACTTATCTATATTATAATGTTGTAATTCTTATTATGAACTAGATGAGGTATACATTTACATTTTAATCATATTAATGAATTGTTTCAATTGCTTCTGATTATTATGTCAAAATATCTAATTACCTATGTGTTTTGAGGTGGATGCAAGATCATTCTTATCTCAAGTATACCAAAGGGAGAGCATCATCAGAGAAGATGATGTAGATGGAGATATTGCTAGTTAATAGAGAGCTAGTGAAACCTTGTACACACTATAATAATTAGTCATTGTAGAAAATGCATTTAAAATGATTGTTTTGGTGTTTGTTTAAATTATTATTTTCAGTGATTTCTTGAGAAAGTAGGTTATAAAAGTAAATTCATTGTGTGATTAGCCTAATTTTTGATTAATATGAATATAGACAAATTTAATAAAGGTAAAATTTAATACGGGTTATTAAATTGATGATTTTACCATTAAAATTGCTAAAGTAAAATTAAATGTTAAATTGATTTAATATGAAATTAGAATTTCATATTAAAATATAAAAATGGAATTATCTTTTTAAAAATAAAGAGAAAAGCATTGAAATTAGAAAAAGAGAGAAATGAATAAAAATATAGAAAAGAAAAACAAAAACAAAAAAGAATAATTAAGAATTAAAGATCTTAATATTAGTAAAAATGGAACAAAAACAAAAATATGAAAAAGAAATTAACATATATTTTCCATTTAAGAGGAATAATGAAAGGGAATTAGATAGTCTGTGTTATTGGTATGAATGAGAGAAAGGAAGGCACAAAGTATAACAATGGAGAACAGTTGAGTGAGTGAAGGGAATAGAGGAAAGAAGGGTAAAGATTTATGGCATCATCTAGCAACTAGTAAGGTTGGTGATATATTTTATCTCAATATAATTTATGTATTGTTGTTTTGAATAGTGACCAAATACATGAAATAGTTTATATATAAAATAATAATTGTTATAATTATACAAGTTTAGATATTTGTTATATTATATTATCATTCAAATGATTTACTGAACTTATAATTATCAGAGTTACATTAGATGTTATAACAAAACAATAATATTTATTATATTATATTATGTAAGATAAAATATATAGTAATCAAGTATGTTAGGTTTAACAATGCATATTTACTAACTATAAATACTACTTATAAATACAACTATGTTTATATATATGTTGTTTATAGATATTAGTTTTAATACAATGTTGTATATATAGGGTATATATACGATATGGAAATATATTCATATAAATATTAAATAACATTAAACTTTATTTATATATAAATATATTTTTTGATTAAATGTATATTTATAATTATCTGATATATTATGGCTCATAGGTGGTGAGTTGGGTGATCTAACATATGTAATGATAAAAAATGGTGTGTTTATTATTTTTTTGTGATTTGCTAGGCATTTTATATTTTAATAGATATAAATGATTATATATATATATATATATATATATATATATATATATATATATATATAGATCTATATATATATATGTATATGTATATATATATATATATATATATATATATATATAATCATTTATATCTATTAAAATATAAAATTCCTAGCAAATCACAAAAAAATAATATATACACCATTTTTTATCATTACATATGTTTTATGTGTGTGTGTGTGTGTGTGTGTGTGTGTGTGTGTGTGTGTGTGTGTGTGTGTGTGTGTATGTATATATATATATATATATATATATATATATATATATATATATATATATATATATATATATATGTATATATATATATGTATATATATATATATATATATATATATATATATGTATATATATATATATATGTATATATATATATATATACATATATATATATATATATACATATATATATATATATACATATATATATATATATATACATATGTATATGTATATATATATATATGTATGTATGTATATGTATATATATTATATATATATGTATGTATATGTATATATATATATATATATGTATATGTATATATATGTGTGTGTGTGTATATATATATATGTGTATATATATGTATATATATATATGTATGTATGTATATGTATATATATATATATGTATATATATATATATATATATATATATATATATATATGTATATATATATATATGTATATATATATATATATATATATATATATATATAAAGTGATATGAATGAGAAAATAGAAATGATTTTGGTAGGTGATCTATATAATAAAACATCATGTTGCTTAAAATAGTCAACCCGTTATTTGTAATAGAATAGATTGGTGCCACCTAAAGGAAATAGAAACATATATATTAATATTTATCTAGTTTTCCATTTTATATTTTATGGCATCATGGTATTTTACCCTAGAAGTAAAATTATTTGGTTTGCAATAATATTCCATATTAAATGAGTTTTTAATATTTCAATTATGCCTTAGCATCATTGAAATCATGTATGAAAAATTAATAACTTTTACCTCTTAACAAAAAGAGGTAGTAAATAATTTTGTTTGCTTGGCCAAACATTGACTTAAGCATGAATTCTCCACACACTATTTTTACGGAATGGATGTTGTGGTAAATTACTAGATTGAATGGTTTCAATTAATGAATTTGGGTCCTAGGAAAACATATGGTTGGGTTTATATGTAGGCTTATAATCTCAAATTTTAGGCAAAAGAAATATAAATCCATATTATATTGAGAGTAATAGATAAAGTAATATAAAAACCATTTATTGGATTATAAAATCCATATTATATTAATTAAAGCAACATATCAATGTTGATGGCATGCCTATAAAAATATTTGCATCACAGAAATTTCATGAGCAATGTGAATACATAATAAGGCTAATTATTCATACAATTTTAGTTATTAAAATACATGAAGATTATTTGGGGACATATCTATAAATATTTTTATACATTCAAATAATGCTAGTTGATATATGCTAAATATTTATCTAGTTATTGAACTAGTATGTGGGGTATAAAACTAAAACATAGAGAACCATACCTTTTGCATAGGCATTAGTAAAAGCCCAAATAAAAATTATTATAAAAAATTTATTATGAACCATCCTTTATAGTGGGGCTCAAATGGGATTCATAAGTTTGGTTTGTATAAGGAATTAAATTTGGTGTTTAATATAGAATTTTAAGTTGGTAATGGATTTTCACTTTTGGAGTTATATTGCTCAGTAAGAATGAACCTTGAAACAATAAATATAGTGTGAAAGTAACATTTCAAGATTGGGTTATTATCCACTACCATATAAAAAATCATAACAATAGGAGTTAAATGGGTAAACCACAACTATTTCTTTTTGTGAGACAAAACTAGATGAACTTTTAGACTCCTTAAAATATGTAAACCTGATACATAGAATGTGTCATTAATTAAGTTATGACTATTTTCTATAGGGGTGTATTTATTTAGTTAATATTATTGAGATAAATATTAACTAAAAAATTAAATAATTATTAAATGATTGCTTATAAAACCCCAAAAATAAACCAATTTATAAATTGGACAACTTTTGTTTTCAAGAAAGATAAAGTTATGGTCTATTATTTGTAATGAGTATTTTCCATGTATTTTAAACTACTTGATTTCTATGCTTAGTAGTTACAAATAAAAAACTAAACCTTGGATTAGAAATTGCATGGTATTATAATACCTACATGTGGTGCACCTTAGGATGTACAAGTGTTAGTATTTAAGGGTTATACCTATATTTCATTAGATGATTTGAATAAGTCATTATGTTTCTTAGGAATCAGGAACTATAACCTTTGGAACAAGCTCCTAGAATCAATGAGTAATCAAGGTGTAAATTCATAATGGGTTTTATAAATTAGTTGTTTCATAACTAATAATATGAATGACTATTAGTCATATGTATTTAGTGTGGAATAATTATATACATTACATACTATGAGTGGTTATTATGTATAATTTTAGCTATACTTAGTACATAATGGTGCATCATGATGCACGTTTACATGTTGTGATACTATGGTATCCTTGTATGGAATTTAATTTAAGTTATACTCAGGTGGTATAATTATTTATTGTTTTCTTGATATTATCTGTATGGACTGGTTGAGTCTTGAAATTTCTAAGTTTGGTTTATGTGTCGTTATGTAGTTGGGAACCTATGAGAGTATGGGATATCATAAGTTATTATAGTATAAAAGTATCTTGCACTTAGGTATTAAATACTATAAATATTAGACCTAATTCATATCTACATTTGGTTATTTACTGTATACATACTAGTTATTACTATGGATAACATGTGTTGTTATAGTTGATAAGACTTGTGTATGCTTGCATGAAAACTTAAAGAGTTTAACAAATGTTGTGTTGGTATGTTAATGTGTTCCATGGGAAATATTACTTGATTTGTAATAAATATTTTCTTGTATAACACTTTTGTTTATGTGTATTTTAAACTACTTCATATGATTGATTATAGAAAATTAGTAGTTAAGTCTTAGAACACTAGATTATGTTACTATGGGTTACCATAAGGTGTATATAACTATAACCCAATTATAGTTTTAGAATTATATAGTTAAACTATATGTTTAATCAGGTGGTGTATTTATAATCATTATTTATAGTATGGAATAAAATATAATGAAAGATTCATGCTTATGTTTGAAGGACTAAATGTATAATGTTATTACTCCTATGTATAGTGTGTTGTGTGATGCATTTGTTAGTAGGATATAAGTTTATGAATATTGTGTTTGAATTTTATTTTACCAATATGTATTGTTAATTCAAATTAAGGAGTGAGACAAACTTCACTGACTTACTAGCACTACAATATTAGATGAAGGCAGTCCAATTAGGTGGTGTGTATGAAACAGATAGATCTATAAATCAATTTCATATTACATTTGAAAAACTTTGGGCCAAAGTATGTTTAGTTTGATATTATCATTTCATAAGTGTGGTTCACATGTTTATGTGATATCTTTCAATAGAATAGATTTCTATGATACACTGCATGTTTAATATATAATCATACAACACATGAGTACTTGTTAGTCGCTCTAGATTCTCACGCCATCACTATCTACTCATATATGAATGGAGGGCCATTTATTTATGGGATTACTGTGGGGGATTTTTGGTTCATAGATCATGTGTAAAATCACTTTGATGATGCTCTCCCTCCCCATAACAGTACTACTTATTGATATGATACTTAAGATTGCCACAGGTAATTGAAGTTTGAGAACTATACTCAAGGGTAGATAAGTATATTATTTATAAATTTTATTATATTATACTTATTATTATAAAATTATAGTGGTAATTGTGATTTTGGATTAGTTATGTTTAAAATTTTATAATTACTTTCTACATTGAGTTATCTTTTTCTCATAATATTGGAGATCAATATTATATGATGTATTATGCTTATTTTTATTATCACCTTGTGTATTTATTATAGTCTTTATATATTCTCATGATGTAATATATATTTTAAATTAAAAAAATAATGCATTTACATGTCTAACCCAATGGGGTTGTTACAATCAATTTCTAGATAAATACTTGTTTACATTATTTATTTATATTTCTAGAAAGGTCACACTGTGTCAATTATATTAAAAATTAGTGGATATATTTATTGAATATTTATAACATGATTTACCATACTCAAACCCTTTAAAAACCTATGTTTTAAACTCCATAACCCTAAAAATTTAAACCATTTGGTGAACCCAACTTACTTCGAACATTGAACCAACCCTAACCATAGATAACTCTAGTGTTTATGTTTCCAACCTTCTAGGACCCACATTTAGATTTCAAATCCATATATTTTATAATTTATATTTCAAAAAATCATGATAATAATGACAAATTAAGATTATCAATTTTTAATACAAATATTTCTAGTTTTGTTTGCATACTTATTTTCTTTCATTTGGAATGAATTCAAAGACCACATAAACACACATGCACATGATGCTTTCTATTATTTATAATGTATGCCATATTTAATTATATATCTATCATGTTATTGTTTTCTTATGTATAATTCAATTAAGAAACAAATCCTTAGATACATAAAGGATATATTACATAAGCTAACAACCAGGTTTCAAGTTTCAACGTCATATCTTATACACATGAAAGAGTATCTTTCTCCTCCTCATATCAATGAAGGTGATAATATATTTCCCTCTTAATAAGTCCATGTTATCACTCCTCCAAGATATGACATAGACTATAATATTATTACTAGTTCCTATACTTGGCCTAACCATGCCTCCACCTATTCTCTACATGGCATGTGCCTACATGTTCAATCAAAAGAAACCATGGTTTTCACTTGTGAGACTCTAAGTGATAAAATTATTAGTATGAGTAGGTTAATTTAAAAATTACAAACTTAAAATAAACTACTACATGAAAATATAACAACAATGGAAAATCATAGTACATGACAAAAGCCTCTAGGGTACACTAGTGTTAACCATGTATATGCATCTTCACGTAGTCAATTTGTGCAAAGTAATGTTACATATCAAAACAAGAAATCACAAAAAATGTCATCTATAACTAGTGATGTAAAAAGTATTCAATGATAAAATATAAGTTCAAGTGAAATTTTAAAATAAATGATTAAATTTAAGCTAATTAACTGACCTCATTTACATCAAGTGAGGAGATCAAGATAATAATGTGCATACCATAGAATGCATGGTAATTAAATAAATTCATGTTTAGCATTGAAAAATTATATACAATATATCATTACTAATGAATAACATAGACAAGATAAATTGGTTAAGCAATCCAAAGTGATATAAGAACATATTGAAAAAGGGTCAATTTTAGAAATAGTATAAAGTGGTTACCAAATCATAACTTAGAATAGTAAAGGTTCATAAAGCATAATAAGAGCTAGAAAAAATATGATAAGAACAACCAAATTAACTAAAAGATATAAATATACCTCTCCAAAATGAGGTATAACTTTCAAAGCAGTATGGGTATGGTCAAAAGTATCTATAACAGTTTGATTATCAAGGTCAATGGTTGGGAAAACATGCCCAATGATTCATTACTCATATTCTAGAAGTTGATAATATTGGTAAAAAAGACTTGGGATCTATTGAACATCATAAGGCAAATCATTCACAAATACAATTTATCAAGGAAAATATCTAGATATATAGGAAATGTTGCAAAAAGGGTAAGCACTTAAGCTGCAAAATCAAAATCATGTTAAGACAAAAATCATTCTCAAAAGATGATTTTTAGAAAAAGAACATCCAAAGCACCATATGCTTACATTAAGAATAGTTTAAAAGGGCATAGTCACAAATATTATTGTAAAACAAAATTAATAAAGGTTAACTCCATAGTATGAGGTAATTCCCTATGTTCATCCAAATATAACATAAGTCAACACTAACATTATAGGTTATCATGATTATTATGATATCGATAATGAACAATATTCAAATTCATAGTGCAACTTGACTCAACTATAATTTATCAATCAAACTACATGAGATGTTACCATTCATATTTTTTACATATGTGACATTGATAGTGAGTCTCCCATGAGACTCATTGATTATTATATTACTCCCTACTTGTACATAGTTTCATTCAGTCTTTTTATTTGATGGGGTATAATTCAGGTTTTATAGGAACCTAAAACTGAAAGTTCAATAAGAAATTACATACAAAAAAAAAAAGATAAATAATACCAAGCCACACCAGTCAACCAAACACCAACATGTTACAAATTTTCATCAAAAAATATGAATCAAGAATAAAAAGACTTAAAAACTAAGACACGTACTAGATTTATTCAGATGGTGCATCTTTCTTATTTCTAATGGCTTTATTGTTGATAGCACTAATCATGCCTCTTATTTGGATGCTATGGCCTTGTCCCAAATTTATTTTGTGCTCCATCATCCCTTTTTAATTCTTAGATCTTGATTTATCTTTCTTAGAAGGGGAACTTACTGGGATGATAGTGAATACTTCCTTTCCTCTTTTATTAGGGGTGTCCTTTGGCTTATCCCTGATGCCTTCCTCCATATTTATATTACCCATAACCTTCCTTAGCCTATCTTCCTCCTGATTTAGGGTATTCCACTGCTCCATCAATAAGACCAATTAACTTCCCATTCTATGCAATATTTTGTGAAATTAAAATAATTTCTACCTAATCCCATTAAGGAAGTGCACAGTTTCACTATCTTCATCCCTCCAAACTTATACCACTTTCATTTCATAAATTTCAAAATTGGGGTTTTCAATGCCTCTAGGTAAATCCAAGATTTTACTAACCTTCTTACCATTTTGTTATCTTAGTAAGGAGATCCATGGGATTTCCTTTTTTATTTCTTACTAGAAACTCAAGGGTGAGGATGAGATACTGCACAAGGGGAAGGAAATTAATCTTCCTCCCAAACTTAGGCCAAATTATTTGGGACCTCCCCCAAACTTGTCACCTTTCTCCTTTCCCCTAGGTTGATATCAATACTCTTCTTTGGTTTCCATTTCTTGGTTAAGATAAAGATTAGCCCTTGATAATTTAGGTAAGATGAGGGATTATCTTTGAATGACAAAACATAGAATTCAAGGGACATAAGGAGATAGTGATAGAGGCTTATGAAGTGACCCTTAAAGTGGTATATAAGTAGGGAGTGCTTTGAAAATATGTGCATATATTTTTCTTCTAGAGTTAAATATCTCATGACCTTAAGGCAAATATCTAGCTACCTCCTTAGAATGTCAACTTTAGTGTACCCCTTCTTTTCAATTTAGAATACTAAGTATATTTTTTAAAAATTATGCATGAACATGTGCTTTCTCCTCTTATCCTTAAAGTATTTGGTGCCATCATAGGACATGCTTGTAACTTCCATAACCATCTCCTCAATGATGTTGACCCTCATGCCTTTGAAGGTGAATTGCCATTGTTTCCATCTCCTAAAAAAATATGTAGCCAACATTTCATCATGACCTTTAATGTGAAGCATAAACTCAATAATACCCAATTGTTTGAGATTTTTCCAAAACTTATATTTCATCTAGAATTTGAAACATGATATGGGCTCACACCTATCCCTATCAACCCCCATTATTATTATTTTATTTAGGCTTAGGTAATGAAAATTATAGAGTGTTAAATGGTGGTTCAAGATTCTTTTGTTTTGTTTTGTCTAACTATTTTTACCGTGATGCAATTTGGGAGGATGCATACCATCCCTAAAATTTAAATTAGTGTCATAATCATGACACCTAGTGTGAACCTATTTTCACTTAGGTATGATCCCCTCTCACATGTGTGACTCTACTACTTGACTAAATGGGTTAATTTTGTAAATCGTGAGTGATAGGGGGAGAGATATAGGAGGGATATTAGTTCAGCCAATCCACTTGAATAAGTCTAGGATAGATACTTCAATGTTTGCAAGACCATCAACAACTACATTTCCCTCTCAGTATATGTGTGTGTATAATCACTCACTTGTTGACTGAAGAGGACCGATAACATTAGAAATGATTTGGGTAATAAATTAGGAAGGATTTGCCTTGCCTAAAATGGCATCAAATATGTTAAGACAATACAATTTGATTGCTAACTTGGGGTGTTGAGATGGATTTCCAACTAGATGCCCCATCAAGTGGCTTTAGCCTTGGCCACATGGTTAGTTTGTACCCCCATTAGTCCCACATAGTATGTTATATGTTACCTAGACTCATCTTTGATGACACCACCACCATCTATATTATCTAGATTAACATTAGATGCTTCATGAAAATTTAGCTTAATCCATCCTAGGGGGAACTCCCATTTCATGAGACTTCTATCCAAATTACTATTAGGGTGAGGGGGAAGGTTCCATTTTTTTAGGATAACCTATTTAACCTATGAGGCAATTAATTTATTATTGGGTATTACCACTCACTATTTATCAATAATAATATCCTATAATTAGTGAAATGAGATCAATGGGTTATAAATTTTATAAAAAAAATTACATGTATTTATAGAAGTCCATATTTTCCAAAAGAAGTGGAGACAGGTGAAGGACCAAAGGAATGACAAGGAGGGAAGCTTCTAGTGGATTTTTAATTGGATGATGAGATAAGGAATAGAGTTAAAATTAACTCATGACATCTTAAAGATCTAAAGAAGGAGATTCTAGAATATTTACCCAAAGGGGAAATCAAGTAAGAGGTGGGTCATAGATTTCATCATAGATTTAAAAATAAATCACCTATTAGGGATGGTCATTTTGTATTTTTCTAAATTATCAAAAATGAGAATTTTATCTTGGGCCATAAACCAAAAAATATGTTGACCTTAGGGGTGAGGTGCTTGATATAAAGGTTTCTCTAGTAGGTCTAATCCTCCTCTTGATCAAGGTTAACTAGGAATCCTAGCTTCACCAAGTACACCCCACTATATTCCACTAGATAGAGAAGGGAGACTTATTTAGGTAATGTGACAAGATGTATTTGTTGAATTTGAGTATTTATATTTTAAATTTATTGGGAAACTTATACATTATCCATCTCTAAATATAGGGTCTTCTATTTTGTTTTTCCTTCTAAAGTTGTCTAGTAATCTTTAACCTTAAGGCCTATGGAGGTTTTGAATGTCACCTTTAGGATGTTCCATGGGGGAGAATAGTCTAGGGAAGAGATTTCAATCCATAGATCTTCTAATAATTCAACCTTTTCACCATTTCCAACCTATCATCTACTTTTATTCCTATTAGGGATTTTGATCTTGAGATGGACTTTTAGAGGGCAAAATCATTTGAAGGACCTCTTCCTAAAGAAGGTTATCTTACTCCCTACCCTTTAGATACTTTGATTTGATGATATTAGTCTGGTGTTTGATTTCTTTCATTATTTTATAGCCAAATTTAGTAGTGAAGACTTGATTCATGCATTTTATTCTTCATAGCATGAGTCCTCTAAGGGCCTTGAGAAGGCATACTTTTTACTAGGCCACTAATGGGAATTTGAATCTATATTTTGTACCTATCCAAATAATTTTTTTTTGAATTTTCTATACTCTTCACAATCTCATTGGGGATGTGAAATAGGGTCATGAAGTAGACCAGTATGATTTGTAAGGATATTTTTAGGAGCTTGAGTTTGACCACCTATGAAAGTAGTGCTCCTTTTCAGCTTACCTTTTTTATTGGATTCTATTAATCAATGGGTTCCATAATTTTATTTTTATCTTCCCTTTTAATATTGGAATTCAAGTAAAGGTTAAGGGTATATTTATGATCTTGAATCCCATGATGGTCATCAATTGTTTTTCGAGGGTAAGTAAGGTATTAAATAATTATGAAAATATTTTGTTGAAGTTGATGCACTATCTTGACACCTGTTCATAGTCCACAAGGATGGATTTGAGGGATTTTGCTTCCACCACCAATGTCTCTCCATGAATTAAAGTATCATCTATTAACTATTTGTGAATGACCAGGTCTATGTCTTGGGCTATCTTTAGCCCCTTTATTGATCTTTGATCTCTAGTCACTTGCAAACTTTTACCTAGAATTTCATTCACTCTTGTTCCTTGTATATAGTTTAATTTTCTCATGTTACTTGCACATATCTTATAGAAAAAAAATAAAAATATAATATAATACATAAAATCAAAAAAAAAAATCAAATACTAACTTAGAAAATACAAATTATAGATTGTATGCATCGCCATGTTTACACTTATTATACTTTCTAGGTACTACATATGCTAGCTATCTTAGTATAGTTAATTTTTATCATATATACATGCTTCACATATTCTTGTTGAGTGTTTGTAGATTGATCATAGGACCCAAATCCAATAAACATATTAAAATTTACTACTATCTAAGCTATAATAAAATATACATAGATACATAGGTTCTTTATTTAATAAATTCACCCATTTAAGACAATCCTATATATAATTTTGATTGTCAGGTTAAACCTTTCTAAACTTTACATCACAAATTTAGAACTATTATATCTTGATATTGGTCATCCCAAACTACTTATATTAATTACTGACTACTACTATTTTATACTTAACTTATGTATATATTTTCACTCATACAAATTTTTATTACTTGTTTATGCATACTTTCATTTATATCTTTCCTATTTTTTACTTGATTATGTCTACTTGCTTCTTCTATTCAAGGAAATTTGAATATTCCATTTCTTATGGAGCTATTCCACTTATTTTCATTATATGTATGATTTTTACATGTGTCCATATCCTTGTGTATTCCTTATTGATTATTTGTGTGTATATTAGAACACATCCTTCCATGTGACTCTGAGCTAACTTGCTTGTTGTTTGCATATGTGGACATTTGAGCATGTTTTTGTTGATAGAACAAGCAATATGATTCAATACGAACACTAGATCTATATGTGAATTCAATAGAAAAGAAATTCACCATGAAATAATGAGAGCAAAGTTGAACACACCATAGCACAAATATACATGGGAAAACCTTCAAAGAGGTAAAAAACCTACAAAGATTATTCATATTATGAGAAACTAAAAAGTACCCAATACAATCTTTCTTCCTCTCACTTCTTTTTTCATTACATCATAAAATATAAACTTTTTCTTATATAGGCAAGGTAATATGTCCATTATAAATGATATTTTCTAACCACCACATTAATGGGTCTAACCTCTCCAAAGGTCATTTAATATATTTTATTGTTTATCTACACAAGGTTAAACTCATGATAAATAATAAAATATATTATTATTTAACCAATGTAATTTGATGTATTAATGGTACATAAATAAAACCACATAACCATTAATTGTTCCAATATTTATGTGTCTTATTTTATTAGATTTAGTGACATATGTCCATGTCCCTTGTATTTTGACCTCTTGGCCTACTTTACGTGCCTCATGTGTGTTGTATATGTCTTGGTCATGACACTTGTTTCCTAATTGTTACACACTTTGGGTTTATATGCCATGAGGGACATCATGCATATCTCCTTCCTACTTGGGTGTAGTGATGGAAATCATGCCCTATCCCCCTAGGTATCTACTCAATTATTAATCAAATTTATTATTCATGTACATTATTATTATACCTATCTTGATAGACTTGTGAATGATAAATCTAACATGCATCATATACTAAAAACTTATGCTTAGAATATCTTATATTTTGATGTTATTTATTCACATTGTATTGGTTTATTTTTAGGTATCATATATGTTTTGGCTAACACACAATTTACATAGATTTATATTTTAAGGATAGTTTTTTCACAGGTTCAACAACTACCCTCAAAAGAGGTGGCATTGAAAGAGTTTTTCATAGAGATCAGACAATCTGAATTCACATATAGTATAGTTTTTATCACATAAAAACATAAAATAAATAAATTTTAGGAAAACATAGTAGGAAATAGTGACACAAATACTAGTTTTAGTTGCACATATATAAGAAAAATTAGACATTAGTGCCCAAATTGGGACACCAGTGCCACATAAAAATATTATCCAAGATATGGAATTACTATCCAATAACCTTAGTTTTATAAAATTCTAGATTGGATAGAAACATATAGTAGGCAAAGTCCAAGTTTGCACATGTTCAGTTATAGATTATCATTTTAGATCAATTTAGCTTAGATGCATACCAGTTTACTAATATTGGGGTCACAACACATGGTGTGATCATTCCCACTTCAATTTAAGATATTTAGATATAGATTATTACAACTCAATCCAAAATACATATACTCATTTATTATATTTGAGAGCATATGCATGACACATTATTTCCATTTAATCACTTAAACACTGGTTTATTAGATAGATTGACAAACTCCATGTCATTGTCTATGTTATGCACACTAGACACCATGTTCCATGTTACACACCAGATTGATTCCTTACTCCATCTATAGTGTTTTGTATTCTTGAGTGTCCTAGAGTCACGTAACATTCATAAGTGGCTTAGAGCCATTTTACATTCTAAAATTCTTAAGTGGCCACAGAGCTGACATAATAATTCCAATTATAGTTACACTTATTCAATTACATTACATGGATATAGTTTAATATTAATATAATACATATGGGTAGGAAATGATGGTATCATGCTCTACTTGATTTCTTGAACCACCTACATGAGAGGGTTGGATGCACCATCCGTATAATCCAAGATATTCACAAGTCATGATATAGTCAGAAACAGTGGGAAATGATGGAGTCAAAAATTGGATTAATTTATTTAGTCACCCACATATGGGGATTGATAACAAAATAATCTCCATCTAAGTTATTCATTGATTGATCACTATATACATGCACACACATAGGATGTGACTAGGTTTATGCATTAGGTCATGTATCTAGTGAGGTGTATTCATTCCTTTCCTCTCTCTTATCTCTTTACTAATTTTTGTATTTTCCTTTTTATATTTCTCAATTCTAGATTAATTTGTGCACATTTCATTTATATGACATATAATGGAGAGTACTTCACACACTCAGGCCTAGATTCATTGGATTTACCTCTTAGTCAAGTCTAGGTATGATTCTTTTTCCTTTATCCTAGTCATTTCACTTTAATAAATTTTTAGAATAAAGTGATGAAGGGGGTAAATGTAATCATCTAAAAATGTCACATGAATGCTAAGTGTGTTATTTGATACCACTCATCTTTGGCTTTTCCATATAACTATCTTAGGGCCTATTTATAAACCTATATAGCCTTTATGTGGGACACACACATCCATAAACATTTGTAAAGTAGTCCCAAACCATCAATTTAACATCCAAGCACATATTTATTTAGGTTATACGACCTAGACATTAGTACCATAATTTATACAATAATGCCAATGGTGCTAGTGTCCTAGTTTGGGTGTTATTATCCTTTCCTAATAATTTTTGATCAATGGATATCATTTCAAACAAAAAAAACCTAGGGATAGTCTATACCTCTTTTAATATCCACAAAAGTAGTAAAATAGTATATATTCATGAACTTTATCCCATTATCAACTAAATGGAAATGAGATGCAATAACATAAATAAACTCAAAACAAATTGTGCATAATCAAGGTTATCAATCCTATTTTTAGCCTACTTTTGCATACGACCATATACAACATTCCTAAGCTTATATTAATCAAATTTACTATATCAATAAAATTTAAAGCACTCAAAATGGCATTCATACTAGCTTCAGTTACACTCAGACCAACACTTATGTGTGGATAACTACATTAGGCTTGATCCCTCTTTAGAGTATTGGTATGTACATAATTCTAATCACAATAAGGTGTTTATTCTATCCAACCTACCCAAATAAAAACAAAATTTGATACTTGTGCTAACTAGATGCCCTAGAAATATGGAAATTTAGGGTTTACATATGAAATTAATCAAAATAGGTCATTTACAAAGAATCAAAACTCATGTGCATTCGAACAAGCTTAGTAGAATCAAACACAGGTGTACCTAAAAGCTCAAAATAGTTATAGATAGAGGATACTAGAACCAAAATAAGAACATTGACACCATATGACACTACTATGCTAATAGTGAATTACTATCTAGGAAGTGTTTTAATACCTTAATCTTGTCTATGACATTCATATCAGTTTTTGTCCAAGTTTTTAGCCTTCAAATCTCACATCTCAGTCAATTTCTAGAGAAGTACTTTTTTACATTATTTATTTCTATTTTTAGAAAGTTAAAAGTAAGGAAATTATGTTACAAATAAGTGGTTCTCTTTATTCCATATTTGTACCCTAATTTACTATACTTAAACCCTTTAACAACATAGGGCTTAAATATTGTAACCCTAAAAAGATAAATCATGTCCTATACAATAGATTAAACTTTAAATTAGGTTCACATGGCTCAATTTGGACCAAATCACATCTCTAATTATTATAATTGACTAATTTGATCAATAAATGATGGAATTAAAGCTAGTTATCCCTCAATCATGTCATGCTCTTGTAGTTAGGTTGAAGGGGCTAAAATTGGACCTAATGTCATCCAACATTAATTTGTTATAAAAATAGGGTTGATTATGTTGTATGTTACATCTTATATAGTTGATTAAGTGATTATTTAGGTTCATGGGGATTAGTTTGGCCAAAATCACATCTCTAATTACACCAATTGACTAATTAGATCAATTCATGATGGAATCAGAGCTAATTTCAACACAAATCACCTTATGCTCTTGTAGTTAGGTTTAAAGGGATAAAATTGGCCAAAATTTCCTTTGTGATTTAATTGGTGGATAATTTCATTTATTTTGTTATTAAATTGAGGTTTATTGACCCATAAATTACATCCCATATAGTTAAAAATTAATTTTTAGGGTTCAACTTCATCTAAAATGCATCACTGATAATAAAAATCAACTCATTTTCTTCATATGTCATGAAATATGAGATAATTTATCCCCAAATCACATCTTATACTTGTATTTAGGTTTAATAGGTTTATATTTTCCCTAATTACCTTCATATTTATAGGTGTGATAAAATTACTATTTATTAATCCATATGTTGCATCCCATACAATCGATTATGGAATGAATTTGATTCATGAGGCTCAATTTGGTCCAAATAACTTATCTAATTATACTAATTAACTAATTGGACCAATTAATGATGGAATCAAATCTAGTTTATCCCAAAATCACATTCTTCTCTTGAATTCAGGTTGAATGGGCTCAAATTCACTTCAATTACCTCCTTGTTCAAATGAATAAACTATTTGGTTCATTATATGATTACATTAGGGTCAAATTCACTCCAAAGCACATCATATAAAATTTAAACTAAGTTTGTGTGGTTAAAGTTTTCAAAAATCATGTCACTATGATTTAACTTTTAAGGTAGTTATGGAATGTAACACCCTAGGTTGTTAAAGTGTTAGAATAGTAAATCAAGGAATAAATATAGTAATATCAACAACCTCTAATTTATACAATATTTGATTTGTTTACTTATCCTATAAATATAAATTAATTGTAAGAGATGTAATTAGCTATAAACAAGCTAATATAGATAATTGATGGAATAAAAACTAGTGGAGGAATTGTGCAAGGTGTCTTAAACAATAATTAAGAGTTAGAAACCCTCTTAGATAATAATGTGATACCTTAAACATTATCACATTGTGCTAGTGTCATTTTTTTAGTAAAGACAATGAGATTCTAGGTGGACATTCACCTAGTTCTGAGAAGGTTGTACTTATGTGGACATTCACCTAGTTCACTATATATTCCTTATTTTAATTAATTTTAATGCAAAACCCTTGGCCTCCCTATTTATTATGGTATTTTATAAGAACAAGTAAAAATATTTTGGTGTTAACATGGTAGGTTGGATGTGACCTCAACACTAAATGTTTTGACCATTACCTAAATACCAATAAATCAATAAGGGATCAGGCTCGATGTAGTCTTCCCAATCTAAGTGATGGTAAAAGTGTAAGTAGATGATAGTATGAGTTGTAGCTTTAGTGATTTAAGTGTGTATTGAGACTATAAATCTAAATAATTTGAGATTTAGGATATTGTATATGGGTGTATGCAAAAGTAAGGTAAAATATGGATCAATGGCCTTAATTTACATAGTTATTTCTAAGTTTATTTATGAGTATTTTCATCTAATTTAAATCTAGGGATAAATGAATAAAAGTGGTATATATATAGTGTTTTGGTGCTTTTGAAGATATTAAATAGGTCTATTATGACCCTAAGGGTGCTTTGAGAAACATAAAGATATCCGTTAAGAGAGTAAAGGGAAATGGGAAATTTGTGTTGCCCTTTTGTAAATAACATAGTGAGATATAGTCCAAACTAACATACTAATGTCCAAGCGGTAATAATAGGGGAAAAGGAGACCTCGGTGCCTACAGGTGGCTTAGTGTTAATTTTGGTATATTTTGGAATGGGTAAGACTCACACAAAAGCTGGAAAATGATCAAGAGAGGCCCTAAGATATGTCTAGGGATAAGATAAGGATAAGGTGATCTAAATTTACATTCATTACATGAAAATGATATTTTATATGGATACCCCACTTTAGTTTATAAATTTAGAAAATTGAAATGACTAGGATAAAGGAAAAACAAATGTACCTATAATTACCTAAGAGGCAAAGCTCATGAATCTGAGTTTGAGTCTATGAAGCATGATCCATTACATGTTTAGAAAATGAAACATGAATTAATTTGTCCCTAATTAATAAATATCAAAGGTAAATACAAATATGATTAAGAGATGAGAGAGAGAGAGAGGAAATAAAAAAATACACCTTGTTGGGTATGCAAACTAATGAAAAAACTTGGTGCCATCTTATTTTTGTAGATGGTGATCAAATAGTGAATATCATAGAATGAGATGATGGGTTGATAAATACTCATGTGTGAGTGGCTCAATAACTCAATTTGGACTTGACTCCATCATTTCCCACCCTTGATCGATGGATCATAACCTATGAATAGCATGGATTAGACTAATGAATTATCCAACCCTCTCATGTAGGTGGCTCAAGAACTCAAGTAGGCTATAATTCCATTATTGCTTACCCATATGTAGAATATGCATCTAAAAATAAAATTATGCCATGTAACTAATGTTATGTGATGTAACTAAAACTATTTAATATGGATTTGGGGCCAATAAAAAACTCTAAAATACAAAATGGCTCAAGGGCCATTCAGGAACTCTGAAATGCAACTTAGGGGCCCTTCATCAATGCCAACCACTATAGATGTAATAAGGCCTCAATATAGCATAAACCTAGTGAAAATGGTGTTAAGAGTAATGATATTGGAGTATTACATAGATCTACCATTCCATCTAATAGTACTAGTGCCCCCAAATAGTCACATATATATCAATCTCAGTATTTCATAGAAACAACACATTTGGTCAATAGTGTGGCATAGATGACACTAGTGTAGTGTATTATTGATTAGGGGACTACACTAATATCTATTAGCTCTAGAATTTATTTATTTTTAAATTATTAGAAAGGTACAAATATTATAGTTTATATTTTCATGGTCTCAATCATAGATTATTAGACTAGTTGAGTATATATACTCAATTTTCATAATAAATACAAACGTTTTCTCAGATTTGGGGCATCATGCAGGGCATGATCACTCCAAGTTAAGTTTTAGATAATCAAATGTATTAATATGACTCGGTCTAAAATATATATACACATATATTAGATTTAGGGGCATGTACATATACAAATAAATCTAGAAATTATAGTATGCATAAACATGTGGTACAAATCCATACAAGAGCAAAGATATACATAAGATAAGTCTATATTAATAGTATTCACAAAAAATTAGTGTAGTATAAGATGATCAATATAACGATATATTTTTTTTGAAATCTATTATATGGAGTATCAAAACATATAACCTAGTAACTCGAAGCCATGTAGTATAATGCCCCCATTGGGTGAATATATCAATGCTAAATTTGTGTATCTATGTATATGTGCCCAATAGGTAAATAATAACAAATCTATATCTATGTATAGGACTTGATTCTTGTAATGATCTATAAACACTTAAAGAGAAAAATTAAAACATGCATGTATGATAAAATTGACTATAGTAGCATATATAACATATGTAGTACATGGAAAATAGAAGGAATGTAAACATACAAATGCATACAATTTAAAATTTGTATTTTTTAAAAAATATTTGATTTTTTGTATTTTTGAAAATATTATATTATTTTTGTGTTTTATGAGTATATTTTATGTACAAGAAACATAACAATGAAACTATACACATGGAGCAAGGTAATAAAAACTATGTAAAAGTAAATTGTGAGTTGTTTAGATATATAATCTCCTTAGATGCATGATGTTCAATGGATTATTAACTAACTTAACATTAAGTGAAGCTAGATGGTATACCTTAGGGATAAGATTTTTGTGATAAATTATGGGCCAAGCCAATTTGGTTTGAACTTTCCTTTTGCCTCTTATTTGGAATTGACATTTCTAAGGTTCTCTTTTAGAATGAGAACATTGACTTCGAATTCTATGCTATGAACATGTCTATTGTATGCCCATTGGATTCATTTCTAGTATGATATAAGGTGTTATATATCTTGGATGTGTGTGTGATCCAAATATTATAACTTGTAGATGTATTTATCTATATTGATCATATTTGATAGAAACTCATAGGAATTAGATTTCTAATTCTAGTAGAATAACTACTTCAATTCCATAAACTAGTGAATAAGGAATAACTCCTATTAATGTGTGAATACTAGTGCAGTAAGAAAATAATGTATAGATGAGTTGATTGTGCAAATAATCATTAAATTTATTAACCATTTTTCTTATGATACAATTAATTGGTTTGTTTATATCTTCTATTTAACCATTACCTTGTGGGTAGTATGGAGTAAAGAACACGTGTTGGTTCTTGTATTTAACACAAATGTTTTTCACTATTTTGTTCTTAAAGAGGTTTTATTATTTATAATGATGGTCATTAGTAGGCTAAAATTGGAAATTATGTTTTTCATGAGAAAGGCATATATATGTTCTCATTTTTTGGATTGTAATGGGATGGCTTCCACCCACTTAGTAAAATATTTTGTAGTTGTAATGACAAATTTTTTTCTACTTACTAATTCTAGGTTGATTTTACCAATTATATTAAATCCCCATTTCATGAATGACCATGGGGAGATGATAGGTTGTAATTGTTGTGAATGAACATGGTGTATATTGCTATATCATTGACATTTGTCACATAGTTTAGCATATTCTTGACATTTTGGTTACATTGTGGGCCAATAATATCCTTGCCAAAGTAATTAATGTGACATTTCTTTATCATTGAAATGGACACCACCTTTGCTATCATGTACTTAGCTGATGACCAACTTAGATTTGTTAGATGTCAAACATCAAAGTAATTATCCATCAAAATATCACTTAAATAAGTCCCCACCAATGATGACATAATAGAGGGCATTCCTTTGTAATTTGTGCTTATCATTCCTAGTGAAAGTATCTAGCATGATAGACTTGTGCTTAAAATTATATATATATATATATATATATATATATATATATATATATATATATATATATATATATATGGAAACCATTTGAATGTTGTTGTACTACACATGGTGGATAAAAATACCAAAGGTATATATATATATGGAAACCATTTGAATGCTGTTGTACTACATATGGTGGATAAAAATAACAAAGGTAAGGACAAACTTGGATACTAATGGTGATTACAAGTATTTGATAGTAAATATGAACTATTCATCATTTATTTAAATGGGAATAAATGATCCCAAACTTTCCATTACATTAGAATGACAATTATATTTGCAAGGAATATTTTCAATAGAGAAGTATTCAAATTGATCTTGTAGACATCAAACCATATTCTTGTAGGGAATTAAAAATTCTTCCTTGGTTTGGTATACATTTTTAAATTGATTTATGACCAATTTTTATTCCTAATAAACCTTAATAGGTTTTATTTGGAGAGTCTAAGTTTCTTGTAGTCCGAGGTTAAGTTCCTCATATTCTATGATATTATTCATGCATGAGAAAATTAATCGATATGATAGTTGTATTGTGTGCTCAAGTGGGTTGATAAAGAAAATTTTGGTTCCAATGACTAATGCACATCTACAACCATCAAAGAACATTATACATGTGTTGGAATTGGTTTTGTAAGCTATGAAATCATCTAAAAAATCATCATTGATAAGATTGGTATCTAATAGTGGTGATGGTTCCAATTGATCTACAATTATCTAGCCTTATATTGATTTTTTTAGCATGATATTTAGATCAAATTATATGAGTAACATCACCCATTTTGTGATATATCTAGAGGGATATGGTTTGGACATGATAAAATTTAAAATATCTACTTTTTTAATAACCTATGTCTCATTGTTGATCATATAATGTCAGATATTTTATGTAGAAAATACAAGTTCTAAATCAAGTTTTTATATTTTCCAATACTTTTTTCATAATCAAAAAGTGTGCGAATTATGTAGTAAATAAATTACTCTTTTTTTTGGTGATCATGTTGTGCCAAGAGTGCACTGATTGCATTATCATTCACATATATGTAAAGGAGAAGTGACCTATTAGGTATTGGAGGTATCAAGATAGGTGGGTTAAACAAGTATTGTTTGAGTGCATCAAATATTTCTTAACATGAAATATCCCATTTGAATTTGGTATCCTTATTGATTAATATTGTGAAAAATTGAGTCTTATTTGCTACTTGTACTATAAAGCCAGGTATTTCCTAAATTTTAATCTGTAAAGATTAAAGTTGATTTTAGTTTGAAGGAGGGGACATATCCATTATATCTTAGACTTTATTTATATCTACCTCGATTCCATGTTGGGATATTATAAATCTTAATTTTTTTTATGTGACCTTAAAGAAGAATTTATTTATATTTGGTCATACATTATTTTGTCTCAACCTTTCATAAATCTGTCATAAATCTAATTCATGGTTTTGTCACTCTTTTGATTTAGCTAGTAAGTTCTACAACATAGTATTCAACTATTTTATGGATTAGATCTTGAAAAATATGGATCGTATTTTTTTGGTGTGTTTCTTCATCATTATTTAGTCCAAAAGTCATGACTATATATGAAAAGGTGCCCCGTGGTGTGATAAAATAATTTTTTTATTGATCCTCTTAGGCTATATTGATTTATTATAACCAACAAAATTGTACTTGAAAGAGATAATATCTTATTTTAATGTGGAGCTCACTATAATGTGGATATTAGGTAGGGGAAATTCATCCTTAGGACATGATTTATTTAAATCTATATAATTATAATAACAAGAAATTCATTTATTACGCTTAAAAATTGGCTTAATATTATATACCCATTTTGGGTGAGCAACTAGTCGAATGAAGCTTGCATCAAGGAGGTGTTGGTTCTCATATTTTACTAATAAATCCAACTTAGGATGCATTTTTGGATTTTTTTAAACTTTCTTTGCATCTATATAGGTTTTAATTCTATGTACAATGATGGAAGGATCAATGCCTGGTATATAAGAATAGGCCCAAACAAAGATTTTAGGGAAATCCTTTAAATTATGTCAAATATATGTATATTATTGTTTATACAGGGCAATATCTAGTAATATTATGTGAGGATTAGTGTTAGTGCCATAATTTAATTTAGTTATATCTTAATTATTTAGTATATATTGATTGGTAGTGTAAGGTGTTGTAGGTATGGTGTCATCTATATCATTTGGGATATATTATTAACTGTCTAAGATCTCACCAAAGTATGATTGGGCAATTTTGGAATGAGGAAAACTATTATTGTGATATAAGTAATGGATATCCTCATATGTCCATAATAATTATAATAAATATTCATAATTAGATAACTCATGAAAAATGGGTAGTTCTAGAGAAATGGTATCATCAATAAGGCTGGGGTAAACAAGTGAGAGTGTAGAGATCTGATTTACTATATTATCTATCTATGGAATGGGTAGAAAAAAAATAGTGTGCTAATAAACATGATGAAAATAATTATAATTATATGTGTTATTCTTATTTTTGAGTCCTTGCCTACCTTTTTTATTAGATGCCTCAACAAGATTAATAATTCCTTATTCATGTTTTTTGGGTCCTTGTCCTATGTATCCCATTTTTTTGAAATATTTTAATTAAAATGGAGAAGTGATTCTGTTATCATATACTCTTAAGGTGTTTGATGGTTTCATAGTGAGATTTGAATAGTATATTATATATGTGTTTTATTAAAATTGATGTGAGGAATAAATTTTTATGAAGGTTCTATATTCTGACAATAATTGAATGGTTCATGATCCATAGGGTATGTGTATATAAAACCTTTGTAACTAATTTTTAAAAATGTATGTAAATTTTATGGTACTACATGTAAATCATGAATCTGTGGTTTCCCAATTAAAATATTGTAATTAAGATCATTGGGCATAACTTGACATGTTGTAGGTAGTGTTTTAGGCCCCAATGTAAGGTTTAGTGTTCTTTGCCCCAAAACATTGTGTGGAATATTATCAAATCCTCAAATTTTAAAATTAGAAGGATATAAATCCTTATTATGTATATTAATAATATGGATAAAAGAGATATTACAAATGTTTAACCCTAATCCATTATCAACTAACACTTATTTGACACCTACATCATTAATTCATAATTAAATGTAAAGAGATAAATGTTTCTCTATGATGCGATAAGGTGGGAGATATTTTTTTAATGAGATATGATATTCAATCCACTTAAAAGTATTGATTATATAATAAACATAAGTTTGATTTTTTGTGCTTAGTACGTTAGAATCATAGAGTGCCACATAAAAAACATCTTTTTATGTGTCATAATGTTACATAATCTCTAAAATGGAAACTATGATTAGAGGAATATTGATCTAATAATCAAAGTTATAACCATGTGTTTGGGTAACCTTCCATGCTTTGGGATCCCTTATGGACATTATAACATAGAACATAGGGTCTGATATGATCATCGATCTCATAGTAGGAATAGGATACTATCTATATGGGTAGGGTTGAGATGTAGGAGGGATAAGCAAAACCATTGATGTTCTCTTATGTCTAGTAATGGTAGGGAAGGAATAAAAATTAACCAAAGATCAAAATTCATCTAAATGAGATTTGTTAAGTTTAGGTGTTATGTTTTTTATCTTATTTTTTATACTCTTTATGTAGGTGACAATATGTGTCTCAATGGAATTCCACATAAGATAAAAGTAACATTCTAGAGAGAGAATGAAATTTTTCATAAAAAAATAATAAATATCATTTGTAATTATTATCACATTTGGACAAAATAAAAAATAAAAATATATAAGGATCTAAAATCTAAGTATGAGTTCTAGAAGGCTAGATACATGAATCCTAAAGGTCATTTAGGGTTAGGGTTTTTTTACTATTTTAATGAAGCTAGTTTAACCAAATGATTTAAATTTCAATGGATTTATGTAATGTATAACCCTAGGTTGTTAAAGTGCTAGAATAATAATTCAAGGAATAAATATAAAAATATCAACAACCTTTAATTTATGTAATAATTGATTTGTTTTCTTAAATTATAAATATAAAGGAATTACAAGAGATGTACTCAGCTAGAAACTAGATAATATGGACAAGTGATAGGCTATAAACTGATATAAGAACTATGTAGGGTATCAAAAATAATAATCAAGAGTTAGAAACCCTCCTTGACAATAGTGCAATCCCATAGATAGTAGTGCACCATGCTATTGTATTTTGTGTCACACTCATATCCTTTTGGAAATAATGACAATGAGCTTCTAGGTGGACCTTGTTCTAGTTATGATAAGTCTCTACCCATGTGAAAAAATTCTAGTTCACTATTTGTTACCTATTTTGATTGATTTGAATTTGAAACCCTAGGCATCTATATTTAATAATGTATTTGAGGATCATAAGTATAGAAAGAGTGGCATTGTTATGGTAGGCTACATATGACCTCAACACCCCATGTGTTGATAGTTTTCTACACACCAATATTTTTAAAATGGATCAAGACTGATGTAGTCCTCCCAATCTATGTACTGGTGCAAGTATAAATGAATGCTAGTATGAGTGTCGGTTTGAGTGATTTGAGTGTGATTTGAGACTAGAAATCTAAGTAATCTAAGCTCTGGGATACTATAGATGGGTATATGTATAATTAAGATAGAATAGGGATTAATGACCTTGATTTTCAAAACTATTTCTAAGTTTGTTTGTGAGTATTTGCATCTAATTTCCATTTAGGGGATAAATGAATGAAATTGGTCTATATATAACATTTTGGTGCTTACAAAGATGTGAAAAGGGTCTAAACCAACCTTCATGTTTCTTATAGAAATGGAAATATATCCATTGGGAGAGTAAATAACAAGGGGGCATTAGTGTTACCCTTTGGTCAATAATGCAATACACTATAGTTCAAAGGATCATGCTAATGTCCAAGTGTTAAGATAGGCCAAAAAGACT
>JARHVA010003325.1:1800000-1847500 GCA_037957365.1 Torreya grandis | reverse complement strand
ATAGTAAATATATTTATAGAGATAATAAAAATATCATAAAAAAATTAGTGTCACATCATTAAATATTGATTCTAAGATACCCATTTCTAATTTACCAACTTTAGTTTAGTTTATTTCAACTTTAGCTACCATTGATAGTACTACTCATAAATTATAGTCTAATTTTTGAGTTTATTTTTGGCATAGTTATATATTTTCTTTATCTATAAGTAAAATTTTGTATATGCATGAATGGAAAACAAAATTAAGACCAATACTTTAATTTAGTATTTTTTACATGAAATCCCATTCTGAAGATGAGGCAATGCCCATTTATAAATATTTATACATGTTTATTACACATTTTAAATAGAGGCGAATTTTGGAAATTAATGCAAGTGAAAAACGTTTTCTATAACTATTATGTGAGTTTGTGTGAATTTTTTGTCTCTTCCAACATTCTATATTTAATTTGGGAATTTACATAAAGTGGATAAATATATAATAGTCTAAGTGCGTGTTATTTACAGGGATGATATTGAACATTAATTTAGTCTTGTTAGTTATTTTTTTATAGATCAAACTTATTAATTGTTAGTGACATGGATATAAAGAGTAATATGGTACTAATAACATATTTGATTGTAATCACTAAATATTTTTATAATTATTTCATTAGACTCTTCATTGAATTCATTTTTGTTATGTTCTTTTAGTAAATCCACATTAGACATTGATTCATGACATATGCTTGTCCTATTATCGAATGTTAGCATGGAGGTGTTTAGTCTTTGACTAGGTCATATAAAAAGTACTATTTCAAATAATTTGGACTCATAACCAATTAAGTGGACTGTAGAGAAATTCAAACCAAAATTATGTTTTTAATATTCTAAATAAAGTGGATTGAGTATGTAAATTATTATGGATTTATTAGTAGTTCAAACTAAAATAATATAGACTTATTAGTAGTCTAAATTTTTAAAAACTATTAAAAATAAATTGGAGTTTATCAACAATTGGTTAGGCTTATTATAAATTAATTGAATTTATCTAATGTATTGGTAATAAGTCCAAATTATTTCCAACCAAGGCATTTTTTTAATAATTTAAAATAATATGGACTTATCAGTAATCCAAATTTTGAAAAACTATGAGAAATAAATTGGACTTTACCAATAATTAGTTGGAATTATTAAAAATAAATTACATCTATCTAATGTATTTGTAATAAGTCCAAATTATCTCCACCCAATGATTTCCTTTTCTCATAACTCATAATTATCTACTTGAATTTGTCCTTAGATTCAAAGAACTATGAGATATTACACTTTATTGTCACCATATTTATAGGATTTTAGGACCTTAGATGACATACCAATAGCTCATGCAATGACCTCCTCAAAAACTATAATGTGCATTCTTCTAATTTTCACATTATTATCATCACAAACAATAGCATATTCCATAGACTACTAAGAGATTAATGTCCTTAAATATTATCTATGAACCAAGTTAGGACATATTTATTTAAAATTTCCTAGACCACTAGATTAGATTGAAATTATAACCACTTAAGTGGACTGGAGAGAATTTGAAACCAAGAATAAGTTTTCTATATTCCAAATAAATTAGATTGAGTATGCAAAATATTATGGACTCATTAGTAGTAAAAATTAAAATGTAATAGACTTATTAGTAGTACAAATTTTAAAATAAAAACTATAATAAATATATTAGACATTATCAACAATTAGTTAGATTTATTACAAATAAACTACATTTTTCAAATATATCTATAATAAGTCTAAATTATTTCTAACCAAGGCATTTTTTGAATAATCTAAAATAATATGGACTTATTAGTAGTCTAAAGTTTGAAAAAATATCATTAATAAATTAAAATTTAGTAATAATTAGTTGTAACTAATTAATCATAAACCACATGTCTAAGGTATTTGTAATAAGGCCAAATTATTTCCAGCCAAGGATTTTTCTTCCTCTCATAACTTGTGATTATTTGTTTGGATTTTTCCTTAGATTCAAAGAAATTTGTGAGTAATTCCACTTTCCTACCACTATATTTTTAGGATTTTAGTCTCTTAGATAATATACCATTAGCTTGCATAATAAACTCCTCATAAAATACAATGTGCATTCCTCTAATTTTCACATTATTATCATCCCAAGCCTTAACAAATTCCATAGACAACTTAGGTCATGCATTTTAATATTTTACATGAACAGAGTCAGTCCACCTTTATTTAAAATGTAATAGACCCCTATATTAGTGTTTTTGATGTCCTCACAAGATTGCGGTTCAATCCTTCCCACCCTCATGTTGAAAACACCACCAATTATAAATTCAAAAATTGTAACCAAAGAAAGTATACAACAATGAGGACCAAATTTCATATAGCCAAAGAAATATAGTTTTAACCCTAATTAAATGCCTTGATATATCTTTAAAATGTAATCATGAAGGTGTGAAAATATTTATTTATGAAAATCTATCTTCCTACAAAGTCCATTGATTAGAGAGACATGCCAAAAAAATATAAATAAATTGAAACACTTTGATTTTTCATAGAGGATGATAAAAAACCCAAAAAAATAATGACCTCCCCTTTCCACATGTCACCACATCATTAATCATGATAGATAATAAAAAAATGTTTAAAAATGAGGAAGGTTTAGGGTCATAATCATGACATACTAAAATACAAAACCACAGAATAGGTAAACCTGGGTTTCTATTTTGTAGTTGGATTTGATGTGTCACCATAATTATTGAATCTTAAATTTCATCACACTTCCTAACTGTTAAATTATCAAAAAATTCAAAAAAATAATCATTATAAACATAATAGGAAGTTTTTATCTAGGTAGTGTCCAAATATAGTAGGATTTTATTCCATTTTTATATTGTAAGAAATTATATTACTTTATATAGTTGCATATCATAACTAGATAGAAGTTTAGGACCTATTTATAGTAATTTTAAGAAAAAATTAGGAACTTGGTGGATAATTTCAATTAATAAAGGGATGATAAATGCATGACTAAAAAAATTTATAATAATAATTGTGATGGATAGTTATAAGCTATCAAATGCTTGAAAATTTTATTATTAAATGCAAGTAAACATTAATGAAATTTATGATACCTAGAATTATGTTTTTTAAAATAATTAGTCAATCATTGCATCATAAAAAAATATATTTAGTATTTAATAATTTTTATTTTATTATCTAACCATGTTGAAATTGTAATATCATTTTTCTAAAAAATAAGACACAAAGATATACCAACAAAATAATCAACTATTACTATATGAAGTTTAGTAATAATCCAAGCAACGTATCTACTTACATCCTTAATACCATACAAGTTGAATTTATCAATGAGAGTTAAAAAAATTATTCCTTTTCACATGTATAAACTCATCTCAAAGGGGCATATCTTAATTAGGTCAATCTTTAATTATTCTAAAAGGAGGGGACTTAATTTTTTTTATGAGCCTTTGATAGGATTCCTAAAATATTCATGTTTTTTTTAATCGGCCCCATCCAAAAACTTCATTCTACCCATTTTGACTCTACACTCAGTCTCCATGGGTGGTGATAGGGATAGATTGGAACATATTTCATGCAAGGAGGTTCATGAATAGAAAAAATTATGGAATAACCTAAAAAATGTGAGACTCAATAAATTCATGGAGTGAGTAATGGAACACAATACTAAGATTTCCTATAACTTCATGGTGGTTTGAAATAAGTAGAAAGTGACCATCTATGGCATCACTATCAATGTTTTAGAGGATTTCATTGGTAAAGCAACTCCAATGTCATGTATAGGCACCAATGCATTTAAATATCAAATAAATAAGAAAGATTCACGGTAACATTTTTTTAAGATAAATGACTTTATGAAGATGGATAAAAAAGTCTTTTCATTTGTTGATATTTCATGCTAATGACATGACATTTTCCTTAAAATCATGAATTACATGATTCTAGAAGGTAAATATACTCTTATATTTTCCCACCATTTTTTGCTTTTTAATCATTTTATTGGTTATAAAATTAGCCTCACTTACTCTACTAAAGTCCCTTGAGAGTACCATATTGTTGGACCAAGTGAATGATACCAATCCCATTATTCAATAAGGTTTGATTATCCTTCTAGTCAAGCATGTCCAAGCCTTTTATGGATAGGATATTCCCCATGGGAGTTCTTTATCTAGGGAGGACAAGAAGATTTTAAAGGGAAATGGCAATGTTTTTTAAACATTAATGAGTATCTTTCCATGAAAATTCCACATAAGTGCCATGATGATGCCACATCGGTAGAAAGAAAAAAATTAAGATCTTTTGAGCACAAAAGGCAAAGGTATAAATGATGAACTTAAATTAATATAAGGCATAACAAATAATTTAAGTGCAAATAGTTATCACCATTAAATCTAAAAAAAGACCTATAAAAAATACCTAACATCTACAAAATCCCTAATTAGATCTCAAATCAACCATAGTCAAGCCTAAGAGCCAAATTCTCATCTAGGCATGTACAAATAGATCCAGAGGTGAAGTATACACAACTAGTGAGAAAATTTTCAATCTCACAATCATAGAAGCCTAAAAACAACAAGATACAAAGCTTTATCTAACTATATATTAAGAAGTTAGACTCTTTAAAGACATAGGATTTGACACTGTAACTCTTAACACATAATATAACCATTGGTCCAACCTTATTTGGACCATTGAGGAGATGTCAACCATCATGAGGGAGGATGAAAATAACACATTAGTTAAAAGGAGGTAATATGATCTAGTCTCCATTTAGATGACAAGTTTGCATTATGCCACATCAAAAATAGAGGTACTGCATAGTATTGATGTCATTACTCCTATTTTTAGAGATTGTATAACTGATCAAGGCATGTTAATCCATGGACATAGATTTAGGAAAGTTGCATATATTTCTCATATAAAATTTAAAAACTACTATAAGTTTTTAAATCCCTAAGTGGACATGAATACAATCAATAAGGGGCCTAAGAAGAGTGATTGAAAGACACCTTGACTCCCTAGCTATATTCTAGGACCCAAATAGCTTTTCACCTAAGTGACAACATCCCAGTCAGCCAATTTAGGCCTAGGATTAGGATGATTATGACCTTGATGAACATGCTATGTGGGAATCTAATCACCACTTATGTGGATAAAATATGGGTGCCTTTGGTTTATTTTATAAATGAAAGAGTGAAACCCCCCTTGGTGAAGTCATAAGTAATTATTTGAGTAGGTAGTTATCTAGAATTAAAAAGAAGATAGGGTTAATGTTTTATGATTTCATAAATATTAGATGCCTTACTAGATACCACAAAAGTACCCAACATTAATTAATGGTAACCTAATGGGAAACAAATAGTTTCCCAATACTACTCAAAATTGAATATATTCAAGTACATGGATCATATACAATTCATATATGATTGTGTCTATCCAATCTGGGTTGAGGCTTTCATAAGGATCTCTATGATGAGGTTCAACTCACTAATCAAGAAATTTGTTAAATTCATTGGAGACATTTGGTTATATCTAGATTGAACTATAATCAAGATGGAAGGGGCCTAGTACATACCACTTAGGCTAGCAATCCATGTACCAAACAAGTTAACTAAGCAAGAAGTTGCATTCTAGATATGAAATGGTATAGACGGTTTCTATAGAACCAAGAGGAAAGGCTTACTCTAAACATTAAAATTAACCATTAATTAGACTATGTTTTAGCAATGGGATAATATGGAAGCTACTTCCAGACACGAGCTCTTTCAGATTCCAACATGGTGAATTGAGACAATGGGACCCAAATGATAAAATTATGAATCATTTGAAGTCAAAATGAAATAGTATGACCTATGAGCACTATCATGGTCCTTATGATCACATGTATACTAAAAATTCTTCATTAACTAAGGTATTGGCAAGATTGGAGAAATATAACATGAAGTCAAAGGCTAAATTGTTAAGAGACTGGAAACCAAGTGATGAGATATGGTAGATGGGACCCAAACAGTATAATTTTTTACTAAGTCCATTTTCTAGGCCTTCAAAATAACCACAAACAAAAACAAAAGATCATGGAACATAAATTTAATAGAGGCCTGAAGAAAGAAGGCCATATGAGGTGGCATTATCTTTTAAAAAACTTGAAGAACTAGGTCCCTAAATGGAGGAATTTGATATAACAGTACTGGATCCTAAGAAATATAGTGGAGGATGCTCTAAAAATGTTGTATGAATCCTATAAATTAGATGAAGAAGATGTTAAAGCTGAGGAAGTATAGATGGAAGAGCCTCAACCCTAAGGAGAGGAGAAAGAGAAAGGGGAGGAATTGGCTTTGGGTTTGGTCCCAATTACTAATCCAAAGAGAAAGGCTAGGTTAACTTTAGTTTCAATGAAGAGAAAGATACCCAAGTTGACCTTCATCCATTTCATAAGTGAGGTTAGTATTTTTAGTGAAGATAACCTAATTTATGACCCTTCCATTCTAGAGCATTTCATATATGGAAAGTTGTAGAAAGTTCCTACTCTACACCATTCATGGGCCATTACTAAATTAGTCAACATCAATGTCCATGATGAACTCAAACCCTAGATTGTGGCATTGTAACAACAAAAGAAGGAGAGATAGATGTCTACTCTTATAACTTCATGTACACAAGTGGAAATCCCAGAGCCTCCAAAATTAAGTCAGAAATTATTCGGTGTTATATTTGACCCTACAATAATTGGATTGTAAAAAGTGACTGAGAAGAAAGCCTTGGTTAGAGGAGAAGAGTTTTATTTTCAAAAAGTGGAACCATTTATTGGTTTGACTCTTATTAAAGTGTAGAGATCAGGTGAAAACTAAATTTTTTAGGAAAATGTGCTTGAATTGGCTCAAGAAAAATCATCTCAGTTACAGGATGCCATCAAAGGCATCCTGTAGTAGAATAATAATTTGAAAAAACAAGCCATATTATCAATCTATGAGGATTGGTTCAAGAAGTTTTAAGACACCATGGTTGATTTGTTTAATTCATTGCAATCAGTAAGAGCCAAAAAAAATATATTTACTAGACAAAGTAATAGGACTAAAATCTAGGTTGGCCAATGGTAGGATTCAAATTATCATGTGAAATATTTGATTAAATCCTTGACTAAAAATAAAGTTAAAAAATCTAGGACAATCAGCCTATCCCACCTAAACATGGATATGGACATATTAGTGGATAAGATGTTGTACATCTTAAGAAGTCCAATAAAAGAGCCTACCTCACTTAGTTTTATGGGCCTTATTATAGATGATGAGTTCAAGATCAAAAATACTCAATTTATGCAAGAAATGAGAAGACACGGGCAAGACAAAATAGGGGATGATAATAAGAGGATCATGGGCCTACTCTTGTCATCAAAGGGGAAGATGGGAGATAAAAGAGGGAAAAAATAAGCTATAGAGAAGGATAATAAAAATATAAAGGACCTAAAGATTGAAGAGAAATATCTCTTCATGAGGCCATTTGTGGACCTATAGCTCATCAACGAACAACATTACATATTAAAAATCCTATAGGAAAGACAAGGGACTAAATCAACATAGAGTCCACAAAGTTAGTTAGGAATATTTTGTTTTATAGAGATTTTTAATATTTTAAAAATATAATATATTTTTTTAATTTCATGTGTAACTTGTAAGATTATTTTCCTATAGGTCGGTCTATTTTGGAAAGTTTAGTGTATTGTATAACTTTGATAGGAAGGAAAACTATCCTTACACTTGTACACTTGTAATTTGATATGACTTACTAGCATACTTTCTTGCATTATATAAAATGATTATTATCATTTGTAAAGAGGAGGGAGTTTTTGACCCAAAACTTGTGTAAAAGTTTGAGAAACTAATGCAACCAAGGAATTCTAAAAACATTGTCTAATTTTGTTTATGTCATTTACTATATGGTTTCTCTCTCAATTGTTTATTCTATATTTTATATTTGAATAATCCTAGAGAATTCTTGGTGTGTACCTTTGAATTCAAAATTGTTAACTTATGTCAATGCTAGGTTAATTGAAGATTCATTAGTTTGGTTTGTTTTATTTGCTGTATTTTGTATATGTTTATTAGCTATTTGCTTATCAGAGTAAATATTTAAATTAAGCTTGGTTCTTACTTTCATCATTTGTCACATTCCTTACATTTTCACCTAATGTTTTTTAAGAATTGATCTTAAGCTATTTCATATCATACATTATTTTTAAGTGCATGATTAGAGGACATTAGAACTTTGTCATGATGTCTGAGATAAATATCAACATCTTTCTTCTCTGCCTTACCTTTCCCTTTTACTTCTTTTTAAACCAGACCACTTTAGTTTAATTTACATTGTAAATATTCATCTAGATTAGCCTTTAGATTATATTTTGATTATAATTCATTAATATAAGCTAAGATTGCTTTATTATTTTCAAAGATATAGGCCAAGGTGGGTCCTAACCACCAAACTTTATAAATATTATGAAACAATCCACTTCTTTTGCCTCTATTCCACCAATAGATAATAGGATTATCATAACCCACAACTCATGCACTAAATTCCTATAATTCTAAAATGAGAAGTGTTATTTAAACACTATGATCACCTATGATACACATAAAGGCATCAACATATATGTGTTAAAATGTACACATCTAATTGATGTAGCATAACAAGACAGGACTTCAATAGAGTCATGTTAAATATTGATCACTTTCCAGACATCAAATAAACATGTTTACTCACCCAATAAATATATAATGATGTGATTATAACCAATTTTTTTTAATAAATATATATTAAAAAATGAGAGTGCCACATGGCACACGTATGAATAAGGATGAACATAGAAATGACAAGTGGTAAAACTAAAAAATAGTACCAAGGATGTGCTTAAATTTTATTATTTCATGCCCATCAATGATTTTCACATGGATGTCAAATGATAGTTGTATGAACATCAAATTTATGAAAATAAATAGTCCTAAAGATGAGCTCAAAATTGATGGTCACACAACTATTAATGACATTCTTTTGAATGTCAAATGATGATCGTGAGGATAATAATTTTATGATAACAAAGATCCCCAATTATGTGTTTATAGTATATGGTCACATGACCTTCAATGATGTTCATACAAATGTCAAATGATGGTCATGAGGATGTCAATTTTAAGATAGTTATTTGGATCTAAATTCAAAGGTAACAGTCATATTTTGAATAGAGATAATTAGAATGCCATAAAGATACTATGGAAATGCCACATGAAAGTCACATGGGTGCAATGTGCCAAATTAGAGGCCTTATAGACCTAGTAATGCAAAGGAGAGCTTGAATTTCCATTTATATAAAGCATAATTTAATTTGTAATCAAATTATGATCCACTAGGGAATAATTTAATGAACTCACAACCATGGGAACCCAAAAAAGTGTTCTAAGGGAATATATAGAGCTCTATGTGACTTCAACAAATAGGAAATAATGAACAAGAGTTGAGGAAGGAGTAAAGGGGATAATGATAGGATCATGGATATGATTAATGAAGTTAGGAGAGAGAGAGGTGACAAAAAACCATAGAGGCTTGGCATACTAAGAAGATGAAATTTAAGGATCCCATGGTTAATTTGAAGTTAATAGATGAGAAATATCAAAGGGCAATAAATATTTGATAGTAGAAATAGCTAGGTAGTTCAACAACAAAGAGATCTCAAGATCAAGCTAATTGAATTAAGAATATTCCCTTTGTATTTTAGTTTGTATAATGTCTTGAAAAGGAATATTATTTTAGGCACGTGTGATTGGTTACACATCTTACCTATAGATAATAATATTAAAAGGGTCATTTGTTCTAGAATGCAATAGAAAGGACACCTATCTTATACACTTGTAAAAATGTAATTAGATAAGACTAACTCACATGATACCTTGTATATTATAAAAGTAACATTGTCAATTGTCAAAAGGGGGAGGGAGTTCTTAGAGTTAAATTACTTTGTAAACTTGGAAAAACTAATATGAACAAGGAATTTTTCAAAGATTATCTAGTATTTACTTATGTTCATTATTATCATGGCTTCTCTCTCACTTGCTTGTTTTGATTTCAAAATTTGAATGGTTCTTATGAATTCTTAGCATGCACCTTTAATTATAGAGTTGTTAACTTATGTGAATTCTAGATTGATTGAAAGTCCTTAGGTTAATTTTGTTTTCTTACACTTCATGCATTTGGGCTCATGTTGTTTCCTTGTAGGGTAAATATTTAAATTGAACCTCATTCTTATTTACATTATTTACACCTTCCTTAGAAGATTAATTGATGTGTAATAGGATTTGATCCCATGCTAATTCATGTTACACATTAGGTAAGTGCATGTATAGATGAAATATAAACTTTGTCATGATGTTTGGAATGAAGATCATCAATATTTCTTTCTACCCTAGCCTTCCTTTTTTTTTTTTTAATTAGATCACCTTAGTTTAATTATCATTATAAATATACATCTTATATTAGTTATTGATCATAATTCACTATTCTTAGTATAGATACTTCATAATTTTCATAAGATCTATTATTTGTCCATGGTGGCTGCCAACCACTAAACATTATAAATATTGTGAAATAGTCACTTGTTTTATCTCCATTCCATCAACAAATAATAGGATTATCATAACCTATAATTCATGCACTGAATTCCTAGATTTCTAAAATGATAAGTGTTATTTAAAGACTCTAGTCACCTATGGTACACTATCAATCCAGTCATAAATTATCTAATCCATGTGCCAGTTCAAGATCTCATTTCTATTATTGATGCATTATGACATAAAGTTATCATATGGTCAAAATTATGTCTATATAGCATGGATTTTATTGATAATTATACGAAAATTCTTTATGGAAATTTACTCCCATGTTTTTACCTAAAAAATGGATTCTTATATCAACATAGAAACTTATGTGTTCCACATGAGGTAGAGAGAAAAACATAATATATGTCACTTGTTCTAATACATGTATATGATACTTTGGAGTTGAAAATACTATTTTAGTTTTGTATATTTACTTATTATGAACAAACCTTAGGTTATATGTTTCAAAATACATCAAGTCTTATACCACATATCCAATTATCAAACTAGTAAATAAGAATAAAGTTTATACACACCTTTATTGATTCAAATGAGAGCATGGGAATATATTTCAATAGATTCCTATAATTCTAACCTACTAATAAATATGGTAATTATTGTGGTTATATAATAATTGATATATTATCAAAGATGTGAATTATAATACCTTGTAATAAATAAATCTCTTGCTCAACTATACTTTCAACATTTTTTGATCTAATTTTGAGTCACATGGAATATCTTGTACAATAGAGACATAAGGTTATTGACTAATTTAAGGATATTTTGAATAATTCTATTATATTCCATTTGTATATTGATGGATAGATGAAAGTGGTGAATAGGATGATAGTACCTCTTCTTAGAGTGTAAATTTAAAATAATGAACAAACTTAGGATGAAAGTCTAAGTTTAATTAAAAATAGATAAAATAGAGATTTACATAGATCTACTAATCAAATAAATTTTATGTTGACTTGGGTTTCTAACCATTGGGCATAAATTGACGTAGCTTATCATGTTTCTCTATCAATAACAATAACTCTTTCAGCTCAATGATAATTTGACTAAGTTATTCAATTCATTAAGCACATTCAATAAAAAGGGTATATTTGTCTCACATAATTTAATGATAAAGAAAATTAAGGCCATGATAAGAATAAAACATGATAAAACTTTTATGTTGGTGATCAATTTTTCTTACATCTATAAAATTAAAGACTAAAAATAATTTATTGTAATCTTTGACCACTTTGGTTTGTGCCCCATACCATCACCAAAAAAGTAAGAAATAATGTTTTTATGCTTAATTTTTATTATTACCTATGTTTTGATACATTATTCAACATGAAAATCCTAAAACATTACTTTCCACCTATAATGGATACATTAGGCATGCCTAAGACTCTTCTTTAAACTGAGATCAATCTAGAATGCAGTATCCCTATAGATTTGGATAATATCATTGATGTTAGGTTCAAAAAAACACATAAAAAAGAGATCACTCTCTTATATGTAATCAAATTAAGTAAATTTTATTCATGGAGAACATGTTTTATTAAAGTTCATTTTTTAATATTATTGCCACATCTTTTATAGTAACTACATTTACTGAGAGCCATTTTTCTTCAAGGGGAGTAACTAATCTAGGAAGATATAGATCATTATATCATACCAGAGTTATTAGGTTTGGACCATATATACTTACACTAAAATCAATAGATTCTACATCAATTTTAACACCCACATACCATTGATAAATTATAACTTATCTTCAATGTTACATCAAATCCCCTATAGTGTAAATAATGTATCACATGGTCTAAGAGTAAATATGTTTGTTGATGTAATTTCACTTATGGGTTATGAATTAGTTGATACCAAATATTTTAATAATTTATGTGACACTTAATATCTTTCCTCTATATATTAATTTAATCTTATATAATTTTTAAATAGATAAGAAAGACAAAAATTAAATTAGTCTGATCTCTCATATATTCTATGAAACTTGGCATAATAAATTTTTAATATTATAGTTATAAATTCATTGTCAATTATCTTATTAGATTTCATTATTTTATATAAATTTATCATTCATAAATTACTACCACACATAAACCCCATAAATGCATTTAATTAGATTGTCCACTAGGTCTAAAATGGAACTAATTTTCAAGATAATATTTTACCCTACTTTTGATCAATGGGTAAGTCTAATCTATTTAATATATAAATATGAAATGTAATTTAGATTGATAGGTATGTCATTCAGGAATACATTACTAATGAAATATATTAGTATTGATTCTTCTAATTTGATAAGGCCATATGGTAAATATATAAAGCACAAAATAAATCACAATACTTAGCTTTTTTGGTTGAATTTTTTATTGTGACTGTATTCTATAATAAAAAATTAGAGGTAATAAAATATATGGTTTATTCTATTCAAAAACCAATTCACTATCTACACTAGATTAGTTATATTGGATAGAGTTAGTATTGATAGTTTTTACTGACCTACTAGTTAGTAATGATCTATGTGGAAGAATATATATATATATATATATATATATATATATATAATATTGAACCCTGATGATGTGCCAAGATCCATAAATCATCCTCATTCTCTATAAAACATTAGATATACTTGTGAGGGATATAAACATAAAATAATCAGGGAAGTGTAATGGGTTTAGTTGATGCTAATCACCTTCACATGGTGATTAAACATTTCCAATGTATCCAATACTCTAAAGATGAAAATTAAACCACACGTATTTTTCTCTCCTAATGTTATTACGAAATTTTTCTCCTTTGATATGTTTATGTAGCTAGTGATTGGGTTTGGTACTTGTCAATTTTTAATTTAACTAGATTTTAAGTGCTTCATACTTGTATTGTGATATTAGTGATATGTATGAAAATTAAGAAGAATAAGGCATATTTTCTAAATGTACAATAATGTATATATGTTTAACAAATAATTGTTATGTCCTTTTTGAGTTAAACCTTGATTTTTTTATATATGGATCCAGTTTAATAACCCTTCATGTCTTTGACATAATATGATTATGGGCCAAACATAATGATGGATTTAATTTTATAAAATAACCATTGTTGTAAGCATGTTAGTTCTACCCAAACTACTCAATATTGCCTAATGAGACTGACCAAATTGATACAACTAACATGTGTATATGAGGACTTGTTATTCGCTAAATAGTCATACATTTTATCCCACTATAAGTCACAAGGGTCAACTTTTTTTAACAAAAATGAGAAATTTTTAAGGGAATAAAATTTGTAATTATTTGTGTATTTGTGTCTGGCAAGGATATTCATTCCATAATCCACATATGAAGAAATTTGAAGGCCCATTCCTTTGTGATCATACATCCTAGAAGGACATAATGGTTAGACCCACCAACCCCTATAGACAAGATAATTCATGAATGTGAATATGTGATACTTTTTACCTACACATCCCAGAGGGACATGATGGACATTCTCATCATCCTTCCAAATGGATACAAAGGCCATTATCACTATCCTTATAGATAGGATAATATAGGAACATGAAGGCTCATGCCTTCACACCTACGTGTCCTAGAAGGACATAATTTATGGGACCATTGTTCCCTACTAGATACATTGATATGGGAACATAAAGGCTCATGAATTCATGATCACACATCTTAAAGGGATGTGATATATGGTACCACCATTCCACAAAAACACATGTACACATACATAGACATGCCATAACCACTCTATTTATTCTAGATTAGCTTCATTTTTCCCATTTATAAATATAGAAGTGGTGTTTTTATATACCCATACCATTTTAATGAAAATCTATGCTAAAATTATCTTAGGCCCGTTTCCATTAAAATATCACCATGTGTCCATTTATTTTCACTCTTTCTAATTAATTTGGCATTTCTTACCCCCTAAGCTACTTGATATTCAAGCCCTCGCTTTCCAAATAGATTTTAAGAATCTAAAAGTAAATAAAATAAAGTTTAAATACATGGGGTATGAACTATTTTTGTTCTTGTATTTTGACATTCCAAATATCTCAGACTCTTAGATTGGTCACATGGATTTGGATTATTTTCATAAAAGATTAAATTTTGAAACCCTGACTCAACTCATTGAGTACCTAGTAAAAAGTGGTTTACCTCAAGAATTGGCATTTACAACTTTGGTAAAATGTTTGGATCTAGTATTTTATTATTCTAAATACTAAAACTCATAGACAAGAGATATTAGAAAAAACTCCAAGAAACTTGTACTGAAACTGGATAGAGTCTCAATGAGCATTATATTGAGAATTTTCCTCTATGAAGAACTAGTTAACATCAACATAAAATATGGAGATACTCATTTGGATAAATACCACATAAAATTATTAACCACCATCAATAATTATTGGTTGAATCCAAAGAGAGATAAACCCTCGAAAGTTCCTAAGACCTTTTTCAAGGTATAGTTTAAATAATAACTTTTAGATATGGTTAATTTTTTGACTTGAGTGGATAGAAATGAAGATACCATGATTTACCACCACTCGATGTTCCTCCCAATGCAATTAATTTTCCAAGGAAAATAATTCATAGAATGGGGTGAGTTAATCAATGAATCTTTGCCTAGTCAATCTATAAATGTATAAACCTCAATGTAATTCTTCATGACATCACTTAGTATATTCATTAGTTTCTCAAATGGTCTACCCTAGACTCTCTCAGTGAGGAACCATCACATAAAAAAATCATGTATTTGAATGCTTCCCTCATCTCATATTACATGAAAAAAATAAACACTACACTCAATTCAATGATGCTTTCATAATGAGGATGGTAAAATTGTTAGAAAAAGATTGGGGTGTGTGTGTTTCAATAGAAGTGGCCAAATTACTCCACAAATATGGTAGATACTACATAAAATTCCAAAAATTCACATATATCAAGGTTTTAGGTTACTAAGGACATCCCTTAATCCTTATAAGGTTGGATAGTCATAATATAATTCTTATTGATATTTTCATGCAACTACCAACCATTCATAAATCATGTAAGAAAAAACACATGTTCAGTGTTTATTTCCCCATTACATTGGGTCATTTCATTTTTCAGTTTATTGTACATGTTCATGACATAGATATGGATATATTTGAGTTCAATCTATGACCATATGATAATATAAACTGTGTGTGTGTGTGTGTGTGTGTGTGTGTGTGTGTGTGTGTGTGTGTGTGTGTGTGTGTGTGTGTGTGTGTGTGTGTGTGTGTGTGTGTGTGTGTGTGTGTGTGTGTGTGTGTGTGTGTGTGTGTGTGTGTGTGTGTGTGTGTGTGTGTGTGTGTATAATAGAATATGTGAAATAAAATCTAGGTATAGGGTCTACATATGAACATAAAATTCATCTTTAAGACTATTGGGCTAGTTTCATAGATGAATTTGAGGTAATCTTAAGAGATTGAAGTCAAATGACCCTAGGTCAAATAAAGGAATTTATATATTAGTGTGTTCCAAAGGGGATGGTAGACGACAAGTCAAATATTATCGATATATAATAAGCCAACATAATTGTGAATGTACCCTTGATAACTATTAATTGGTCAATCAAAGAACCAGTTGACTTGTAATGGAGGATGTATAGATTATGGAATTTCACCAAAAAATGGTTTGAGTAATTATGGTAATCTCAAAGAGAAGGAAATATTAATTTCTTATTAATAATTATCTACCATCAGTTTTCAAGTGAAATAGTTATAAGGTGGTTATTAAATCCTTATGATACTCTAGTTTGAGTGATGGTGGAGATGGAGATCCCAATCCCAATAATTAATTAAAAAAATAATGTGAATAAACTCCATTTTTAGGGAAAAATAAGCAATCTAATAAATTAGTGGGACCATGATCTTCAATTGAAACCTTGGGTGATCCCAACTTGCTCTCCCAAAAAACACATAATAATACATAGCCTCATCTTCATAAATAGAATAGGTAAACAATGTTGAAGAAGAGAACCCACATTCTCCATCTAGATCTCCACAAGTTCTTACTCCTCTAAATAAACCTACCCCCTTTCCTTTAGCTACTCAAGTGATTACCTTCAAATATCTTTCATTTTAATTGATTCAACCTATGCTTCAAAAAATGAAAAGGGTGTTTGAATCCAAATTGCCAAATTTTAATGTGGTAGCTGACCTTTTGAAGATTTTTTCACCAAAGAAAGAAAATAATACCTCTAGGTTGGTTTCATAATATTCATGAGAACATTTTGTAGATATTTTTGAACCAAATATTTAGGACATTATAGAAAATATATTAGGAAATTATAATATGAAAACAATATCACTTAGAGAAGTAACAAGAGAAGGTGATATTCATAATCTATGAGAAACCACTGAAAGGATCATTAAGAGGTATGAACAAGATGAGTTCACTCAAGAAAAAATTAGGGGATAGATCAAATAGTTAATAAGCTATTTCAAATATTTACTCCATCTAATAGAAACTTCTACAGTACTACCAGTTGATGCTCTAGCACATTTACCAAGAATAACCAAGGATGTTTTTGCCACAATCAATAAATATAGTACCTTTGACAAGAATCTCTAAGCATGGGTAGATGATTTTATCATAACTGGAGTGAAATATGTTGAATAATTCATGAAGATATATGATCTCATTAATCAATAATTTCAAGATATCCATGTACAAATCAAATCCCATACCTCCACCATAAATTTATGAGAAGAAGTGATCAGAGACATGATGTATATGATCATATAGAATCCAAAGTAATGGTATAATGTGGAGTGTTTGAGAAAGAAGATGATGACACATCCTATAAGTGGGTATAATACATATTTTATAAAATGGAAATATTGAACAAGGCCATAGAGTTTTTTTAGGAGAATAGAGATATGGGTGAATAAAAAATCAAACTAATTTTCTTCAATCTCTATGAGATGCATTTCCATTTATATAAATAAAATGGAACTATGGCACATTTTATGGATGAAATGAAAGTTCAAATCTAAAAGGGAGTCATATATTATCATCTAAATGAATTTAAATTCAATAAATCTTCAATGACAACTCTCAATGAAATTTATATTTCATTAGAAGATTTAAATACCACTTGAAAGATTTGTTTAAATATCAGTGTTTGTTGACATTCATTTATCAAATATGGTTCACATTTTGTCATCATGTGGTGATTTTAAAAATAATTAAATATATTTAAGTGGCAAAGAGATTTAAAAAATTCAATAAAACATGTGATAAAGATCAAGTCATAAAAGATTTAGCTACAGTCAACACATCTACTAGTGTTGCCAACTCACAAAAATCTTTTTTATGAATTTTATGCTCTCTAATTTATATTTTCATCTAAATTATATTTTAGGAAATTCTTATTTTTTTATTGTAAAATTGAAAACTATGAAATGTAGAATAGGATAAAAAATAGAATACAAAAGGTTATTTATGAATGTGAAGCATCATCCTATTACATTTATTATAAACTAAATAAATGGAAATTGAAAAGGGGCTTTTCAATTTCCATGATTTGTGAAACTTGAATAGGAAGAAGAATGAAACATTGTTTTCACTCTTTATCCAAGAATGAGGAGTTACTTGAACTTTGTGGCTAGTTATTTCCTTAATGGGCATACATTTTTCTTATGTCAATGCATTTTCTCATTGTTCCAAGCATAAATGGTGTCTAATATCTTAAATTAAATTTATCTTTTTAGTTTAATTAGTTACATAAGTGGGTGAAATATGAATTTATCCAATCTCTAGTAGCTCTTTAATTCCTCTTTTATGTTTCCTTTATTTTCAATTGGGTTGAATTTATACCAACCCCTTTTAATTTAAATTGTAATTCTTATACATAGTAGTGTTATTCATTATTTATCTAAATAAATGGAACCTCCCCTCACAATAAAGGAGAGACTTTGGTCTCTTGACATGTAGTGAAATCTTGATTTGTCACCAATATCAAATATTTCACCAACAATTTTTGGTGCCCAATGTGGGGAATGTTTTATAGTTTATGTGAAAACCACTATTTTTCATTCATAGTTATTTTTATGACTATTATTGTAAATCTTAAACCCATCAATTCAACTAAACCTTGGCTAGACATAAGCTACGCAACTAGATATTTCTTTTGATTATGAATAGTTTTCTTGGAATCACAAGGAAGATAATCTCTAGTTCTAAAGAGAAACAATCATGTTAGACAAGGAAGATAAGTTCACTAATTTTTCTCAAAGGGTGGTCATGATTATTAATATAAGGATAATAGTTATATCTCCTTAAAAAAATTGAGCATCCTAGCTAATAAAATATATACAAGGTCTATAAAGAAGAAAGGAATCTCTGATGCACTCTTTGACTTACAAGAATAATATAATTTTAGAATTTCTTAATAATGAATAAAATAAGTAAAAACTTTGAGTAGAAAATTATCTCTACCAAGAATAATTAGTTTTGGAGTATTCAACTTCACAAGTATGGATGTTTTTATACTTTAGGGTGCTCGTATAGGTCTACTAGTTTTAGACACTCAACTTGATGAGCTACCAAAAGGTTCAAGAAATAATTTTCTTAAACTCAATAGTGATTGGAGACAACATCTTGATGAACATATCAAAGATTTATTTTCTAAATACAACATCCTTGATGTTGAACATGAAGATGTATCATTCAGATTGTTCATGGAAACTTTGGCTGAATGAGTTATGGAATGGTTTTGTCATTTTCTCATTACTTCCATCCTAGATTATAAAATGATGAGAAATAAATTTGTGAAGAGATTCAAGCCTACTAAATATGAGCATTCCCTTATGGCATAGTTATCTTAGATAAAACAAGATTCTCATGAACATATGAGGGATTTCATATCGTACTTCAACAATTTAGTGCATATCCCAATGCTCAAGCACCCAAAGTGAGTTTATTTTTTCAAATTAATCATCCTATGACACTAGTTGATGAAAAAAACCAAGCCACTAAAATTGAATATGATATGATCATGGATGGAAAGATGAATAAAAAATCCTTCAAAACTAAAGAACCCAATTCAATTAAGCCTTTTTTAAAAAAATTAGTAAATGATATTTTGGATTTGAATAAGTATATTCCTCCATATCAAAATGATCCATATAAAGTTATACCTAAGAGTCCTTTTGTTCCATATCATGGCAATGTTCAACCTAGATTGTCTTCTCCAACTCCTCAACTTGCTATTAGAGTAGCTCCAATTATTATTCATTACTCTTGTATTTTTCATGCCATCAATGGTAAAGATGGTTTAAATTACTTAGAAATGAAAATAATGTTACAAATATACACAATCAAATAACCACCCAAACAAGGTGTTTTGGGCACCTTTGATCCTGAAATTGAAGAACCCAATGGTGACTCCACTATGGTTTATTTTGAGTATGAATTCTAAGGTGATGATTATGAAGAAATTATTGAAGATATGAATAGTCATTCATATGTAGTATTCACCCAATCTCATAATGAAAAGATTAAATCTTCATAAAATAATAGAGACATTGATAAAAGTAGGCAAAAGAGTCTCCTAAATTTATAACATGTCTCAAGTTTGGTGTCAATAGAGATACTCTGTTGCTAAATTTTTCAAGAGATAAATAAATGGAAAAGTATATCAGTTTAAATATTATTTGTTTGGTTACAAATGAAGAATTTTTTAATTATTATTTTAATATAATTCATCACATGAATAAAAATAATGTTAAAATTTCTCAAATTGAATATCTTAAAAATAATATTAAATAATTAGATAGGCTAGTGAATTTTATCAAAGGTGTTAATGGAACACACATTATGATGGATGATTATGATTAAAAAAAAATGTAGCCATCACCACTCTAGGAAATGAGAGGCCCAATAATTTATATGTATCTATTTTCATGGGTGATTATATTTTTTACAATTTCATAATTGATTTAGTTTATTTCTAATAATGTCATGATAATAAAGGTTTCCCATGTCGTGGGGCTAACTTGCACCAGTTTTTTTATGATTTTTTTCAATATAAAAGCTAAATAGGTTCATTTAATTATATAGATAAAATATGTGCAATTTTATCTAGCCACCTTTCCATGAAAATAAATTAAAAAGACTATATTGGTGGCAAACATTCCTCCCAACTATGGAATGTTGTTGACTAGATCCTTCTACACAGATCTTGGGGGAGAAATAAAACTTGATTGGATTAAAGAGGTAATTATAGTAAAATTAATTAATTAAAATATATTACCAAGACCAAATACCAAACTCATAGTACAAAATTTTAATGATCCAAAAGCATATATATTGTAAAAATAAACTGGACCTAGAACTTATATGATGATGTCTAAAAAAGGTCTATAACTCCATGAACTAATAGAAGGTGATTCTAATGATGTATAAAATATAGAATTTGATGGAAGTTTCTCAAACATTATTTTAAGTATTGGTGTGTTATTAATATTTCCATATAAATAACCTTTTCCTTTTTCATACAAACTTTAGTTGGAATGTACAAACAATACTATTGAATATGCAGATTTATTGCTAGGATTACAAGTAGTAGAAGAAATGACAAAACTCTGAGCTCAAGGTGATGCTAAATTAATAATTAAATAACTTAAATGCTAAAATATAGTTATAAATGATAGGCTCAATCATTATTCAAATAGAGTTTGGGATTTTATAGGGGCATTCTAGGATTTTTATATAAATAGTGTTCCCATAGTAGAAAATTCCAAAGTAGATGCATTGGCCATCTCTACTTCCTTAATGATTCCTCCATCATAAATCAACTAGGATAAATATATTATTGAAATGGTATACCATCATATTATTCCAAAAAAAAATTAACATTGGCAAGTATTCAATAATGATGAACAAGTTATTGCCTTCTTGGAGTAGAGAGACAATTTTTGAAATTTATTCTTTAATAGAAGTCCAACTATGTATAGATAATCCTCCATCTTAGAAGATAAATGGGGAAAATATCACTAATAATAGGTATAAAACAAGATCCAACCAAAGATAATTCCATTTAGTTAAAATTAAATAAGATACCAAAATGTCTTGTCTCTTTAAAAGAAATGTTTAGAAAACATGATAGGTATGTTTAGCAAAATATTCAAGAAAATCCTCAGGGATCTCTTGAATATGAGAAAGTAAACATTAGAAATGAGGAATAACCAAGGTATGAAAACATCAAAAAATGTTTTCCAAAGAATAAAATAGAATATTAATTACTCCCTTTTAATTATATAAAGATGTCTTTTCTTGGAGTTATGCATATTTGAAATCCTTCTGACCAAAAAACATGAAACATGCATTATATTAAATCGGGTATCAATCCATTTAGGAAGAAGTTGAGGAAATATAATACTAATATAATTGGAACCCTCTGTGAATAAATCAAAAAAAGTTAGACACTAAAATTATCTTTCCAATTCAGTATTCAACCTAGGTAGCCAACATTATACCCATTCAAATGAAGAACAAAGAAGATAAGATTTATGTAGATTTATACAATATTAATCAAACCTCACTCAAGGATAATTAGTTCTTGAAAATCACTGATAAAGTCCTAAAATACATCATAGGTATGAAATGATGTCAATGTTAGGTTGGTTCTATATATCTAATCAAGTTGAAATAACCATAGAAGACCAATTCAAAATAATGTTCACTACCCCTTAAGGAGATTTCACTATAGAAGAATGACTTTAGGCCTCATCAATCAGAGAGAAAATTTTAGAATATTGATAGATTTGGAATTCAATGGCATGAAAAATAAAAATCATAGTGATTTATCTTGATGATCTCATAGTTTTCTCAAAAGACAGAGAAGATCATTTTGAACACCTAAGAAAGGCTTTCAAAAGATGTCATTCACATTTATTGAATCCGATGAAGTATATTTTCATAGTACTGGAAGGAAATATATTAGGTCATGTGGTATCTAAATAATGTAATAATATTTACCTTGAAAGGTTGAAATTTATTCAACAGTTATCCTTGCCAACCAGTAAACTTGGTGCTCATTTATTCCTTAGTAAAGTCAATTTCCTCAAAATATTTAATCCAAACTTTATTCAACTCACCAAGAACATCATGAAAATGATGAGTGGAAAATATACCTTTATGTAGATCAATAATGGTAAAAAATGTTCAATGAAATCAAATAAGGAATCACTAAAGCACTATTTTTGACATGTCCATATTTCAACAAAGAATTAATTATTTATTGTTATTCCTTTGATTATACTCTATCAATAATCCTAGTATAGAAAATGCTAAAGGAGTTAAGTCCCCTATTGAATTAATGAGTTGTGTATTAAAATATCATGAGCTCAAATATTATATAGTATAAGAACATGTATATTTTTTAGTCAAAGTTGTGAAACATTTCATGTTCTACATTCTAAACTCCCATACAATCATCATGGTTCTAGATTTAGTAGTAAAATCAATTTTCACTCAGTAGGAAATTGGGTCAAAGAGAGGTGGTTTGATTTATAAATTAAAATAATATGAACTAGAGATTAATCATATAAAATTGGTAAGAGGACAAAGCCTTTGTCAATTATTTTCCAAAAGTGTTGATTCTTAGAGAAAAGAAAAGGAAGAGCTATCATTAGTTGTTTTTGTTGACTCCATTGAATAATGATATTTAGGTATATAATTTTTCATATCTTATGGAGAATGCCTGACTCACTTAAATCCCAAAAAAATAAGTAATATTAAACTAAAGGTAGCCATATACGTATGTTGGGATAATACTCTATATAAAAAATATTTAGATGGAACCTTTCTGAGATTCATAAATAAAAAACAACAAAAGAAGATCATGGAGGCTTTTCATGATAAATCCTACATAGCACATTTTTCATCTTGATCACTACATTCAAAATTATATAAGTTCATTACTATTATCCCACATTGTTCAAGGATATGCATGAATGGGTTTCCAAATGTGAATCTTATCCATATTTATTTGGGATACCAAATCTCACCACTTTACCTCTCAAACTAATAATCATTGAATAACCCTTTTAGTAATGGGGTTCAGACTTCATTGACACTCCAAATCCTCATTCTACTGTTAGGAACACTCCTAATTTGACTTCCACTGACTAATTCAAAAAGGTCATAGAGGTTAAACTAGTAAGTGCTACCACTTTTGAAGTTTTGTGTAACTTCATCAAAGAAAATATCCTAGTAAGATTCCTTGTCACATAAAATATAGTAATAGATAACACTCCCAAAGTTTACTCTAAATAACTAATTAGTTTATATTATGGCTATGACATCTATTTACCACATTCTTCAGATTACTACCCTTAAGGTAATAGTCAGGATGAGTCCAATAATAAGAATATAACTACCATTATTCATAAGTTATTTAATAAAAATCAAAGGAATTGACATGGGAAACTATTTCATGTATTATGGGCTGATAATATTAATCCTAAAGGAGAAATTGGAATGTCTCATTTTAATTTTCTATATAGGAGGGATGCTACAATTCTCATTTCTATGGAATTACTAGCTTTGAAACTATCTCAAATTATTAAAGATGAACATTTCAAAAATGCGATAGAGAAAAGAGTAATTTACCCTACCAAAATTGAAGAAGATAAAACAATAGTGTTTGATAAGATTCAAATTCATAAAGATAAGGTCAAATAACTATTTAACCAAAATTTTGACAAGGTAATTTACATATTCATGATATGGTCTTACTTTGGGATAAAATAAGAGAGCCAAGAGGAATTCTTGAGAAATTTGACTCTCTATGCATGATACCTTACAAAATTTGGAATTTATTTGGTGAAAATGCTTACTATATAGAAAAAAATATGGTACCCATCTTTCACTACCATATAGTGGGTAATATTTGAAGTTGTATAAAGAATAATGGTATGTTGTCCCCTACCATTTCCTTTCAATTTAGTTGTGTGTTTCATGTTTCCTTCAAATTGTGTGTTATGTCTTTCCTTTAAGTTGTGTGACATGTGTTTCCTTTCTAGTGTTTTCCCTTCCTCCTATAAGTGTTCCACATTGTTGTCCCCCAAAAAATATCAGCTCATTTTTGGGACAACATTTGAACTATTTTAGTCTTACAGACCAAAATTATCTCTTCTCTTTTCAAAATTTGTCTTGGGCATTCAAATTATTTAGTTTTCAAGATTTTCTTAAATCTACGGACTCTACAAGATTGAATCTATAGACTCAGTAGGATGAAAAATCTACAAACTATGCAGGAAAAGGAAAATCTACGAACTTTGCAGGTAGGTTCATTTTTACAGGTTCAAAGGCTTCTGCAGGTGGTTTTAGTCAAAAGAATAAATTTTTCAACACTTAGTCATTTTTTGGGACTGTTTCAATGCCTTGGTTCAAATAGAAATCTCCATCGGCAAACAACAGCAATAGGTTCAACGGTGGGTTTAACCAAAGGAATAGTTCAATGGCTCGATTCAACCAAGTAGTTCAATGCTTTATTTCACTCAAGTGGTTCATTCCCTTTGTTTTAGCATCTTTTGGTTCATTCAATTGAACCATCAACTTGAACCATTTTTGGTTCAATCGATTGGTTCAATGTCTTGGTTCAATAGAATGATTCATCACCAAAGTTCAAAGGGGAGATTCAATGAAAAAGGAAGCTTCTTGAAGGACAAGTGCCCTTGTGGAGGACACTTAATCGACAAAAGCACCCTTCAAAAGGGTCATTTTCAAGGAAGCCAAAAGGTAATTCTTTCATATTTGTTTAAGGCATTTAAAATTGGCTAAGACATAATTCTTTTAGATTTTCATCTGAAGGAATTCCTTCAGAAAAAAAATCTAAAAGAAATCAAAGAAGTGAGTGCAGGCAAAAAATTTGAAGACTTGTTCAAAGACTTGGTGGAACAAATTTCTGTGGACTTTTAATCCATGGGAATTTTCCCTAGACTTTTTGTCAGTGAGAATTTTCCTTGGGGAAAATGTCTGTGGGAAACGTCCATGGGGAATAGCCCAGGGAAAATCCTGGGGGGAATTTGTGAAGGGCCACCAAAGGACCCCAAAGGGCCGGTGCCCTTGCAGGGGACTCTTGGTTGCCAATTTGAAGACACTTCTTGAAGTTGAAGGGTCGCTCGAAGAAGCCCAAAGGCCATTTAAAGACTACCCAAAAGATAGATACCCTTGTGGGAGGCTATTCTGACTCAAAATGAGTTATTTCTCAAGGCTCAAAAGGGCAAGCCCAATCTGTAAAAGTGACAAGCGAAAAGCTAAAAGAAGACCAAGGGGTGACGTGCCTGAAGACATCAAATTTAACATAGCTAACTAGGCATTGAAAACATAGTGATGAGTGCGTGAATGTCAAATTGAAGACAACAAAATAACTATTGATCCTTTGAACATACAGACCAGAATACATTCATAGATTTTAAGGCCAAGACTAGCAAAAAGTGGGGAAGGAATAGAATAACAAACTGAATCTAGGACCTAATTTAATTAACCAAAAAAGGAGGAACAATGAAGATAAGATCAAATCACCAGGTGGACATTGAAAGTTGCAAACTTTCAATAAGCATGACTTGTTTCCCTACATTGATAAAATCAAATGGGTAAAATGTCCCTAAGTTCCAGCCTATCTTCTTAACAGATTCCAATGCAACATGATGTATTACTGTTCTCGAGTCCTTCTTGAAGAGGCTATAAAGGGACTCTTTTCTATTGTAATAAAGATCTCTTTTTTGACAATTAGAATGAAACTCTACCCAAATTGTAAGGCATTACTGAGACTTTGAGCTCAGATTGCTGATCATATTTTGTTACTAGAATAAGAAAGCAAGTGACTTTTTAGACTTTGTGCTATAATATCTTTGTTGTTGAGGAAACTATTCTTATGTCTTTTTCTTCAATATATTTTATGTTCCTTTAATTCAATAAGTATAATTAGTGACAATAGTCATGAAGGTGTCCTTAAGAGTCAAGTGTGGAGAGACTTTATGCCCCCATAATTGCCTTTAGTGTGTTTTCTTTTCATTTCTATGTAAAGGACCTTAGGGTGACTTTGTGCCCTCATTTTCCTTTGTATCTTACTCTTGAGCAATCTAGGTGAAGACTTTGTGCTGTATCTCAATTTTCTAGTTATTAAATCCTTTGCTACATTTTGTTGTTACTACTAGGAGTATTCTTGTGGTTTGCTAAATAGTACTTTTGAAAGAAGAGGAGTGATGTCTGTCATTTCCCTTGAGTTTTTCCTTTGATCTGCACACATCATCTCTGAAAAAAGAGAGATGGATGGTTTATCCTACCCCTAAGTATTATTTTCTATTTATATATATAGCTTATCTATAGGGAACCTCCCCTTGATGATAGGAGAGATCAATCCCCTTCTGATGTAGTAAACCTACACATTTGGATGACTAATCTTCCTACTTTGGCTAATCAAACTTATTTTGTTTATCAGTATGCTGATCAACAAAATATTCAACCAACAATTTTTGGTGACTCCACTGGGGATTATACCCATTATCCATTTATAGCCTATCCATTCACCCCCACACTAACTGGGAAAGAACACATAGTTTAAAGCCTCAAGCTTCAAACTGAAGCAAAGTCAATTCTTTTCCATTTTTGTTTCATAATCTGGTAGATTCAAGGTATACATGAAGCCAAAGGGCTAAAGGTATCATTTACCCTATGTTCGAGCTGGTACAACAAAGTGATTTTGATCTATTTCCTTCACCATCTCATCTCCAACAAACTAAGAGCTTCCCTCCAACTAAAGCCAGATCTCCATTACCAGACGAAGTATCTACTTTTGTTGTTGATAAAGCTATGCCTATAATTACCCCTTTGATATTTTTTATCCCTCCTTTTAAAAATCATATAATGGCAGTTCAAGGCCCCTGGGGTAATGCTTTTGGTCCTCTAAATCTTACTCCTCTACATGAACTTCCACACAATTCTAGGAAGAATTTCCCTAAATTCTATGGTGATGGGAAAGTTCATCCTGATGAACACATTGCAGCATTCAGTATAGCTTGTGGAGTAATTGGAGTAGAATTTAAAGATATAGTAGTTAGGATTTTTATTGAAACACTACAAGGTGCTACTGTAGATTGGTTTTACCATCTATAGGCTTAGTCTGTGACTGATTGGAATACTCTTAAAGCTAAGTTTGAAGCTAGATTCAAACCTGTAGAAGATGCACATACACTTCTGGCTTAACTTACACAGATCAAGAAAGAGCCTCATGAGCCTATGAGAGACTTCATAGCTAAATTTGACAAATTGAGAAATAGAATCCCTGTAATTGCTAGACCTACAGCTGAGAATCTCAAATTCTTTTTCATTAATTCTCAACTACCTAAAGTGAGTTTTTTGTTGAGATGGGCTAGACACATAGACCTTGAGGCTACTTAAGACTTGGCTACTGAGCTAGAAGATGACCTTATCTTGGTAGGAAAGATAAGGAGAGATCCTAATAGAAATAGAGCTTCATCATCCTCTAAATATTCATCTACAAACACCACTGATCCAATGGTGTAAAAGCTAGAAAATGAATTACTAGCCTTGAAAAGGCAAATGGCACAAATTATGTCTTCTACTCCTTTATATAAAGATATACCAAGGAGGACATTCACTAATTAGCCATATCAAGGCAACGCTACTAAAATTCAAGGGCAACCAAATCATCTTCTTCCTCCATAGAGGAATCTTGCCCCTGAAGCACCTCCAACAAACTTGGTAGTTAGATATTTGGAAATAGAGCATGTTTCCTATTTCAAACCTAAGTTAGAGCAAGAAAATAATGCTGATCTCTTTAGGGAGGATCTATAAGAATCAGTTGGAAACTCCCACATTGGTTTCTTGAATTAACAGGATGAACCCAAAAGTGAAGGTGAAGTAGTCAAAGGATCATACACCGTATTCACCAGGTCTGAGAATCAATCAATATAGCAAGCTGATAAAGAGAAGATAGATGAGTGACCCAAACCAATAATTTCAATTTCTAAGTAGAGAACCCCTCTTCCTTTTTAGTCAAAGGACCCAGTGATTACCAAAGAAGTAAGTACATCAAACATCTTTGCATCATCTACTTCAACTTTGCATATCAGTCCTCCCCCTCCCAAAAATCAAAAGGATGAACTCCCATCCTCTCTTCCAAGTCCATTCCAGTCATTTGACATGATTGTTCATGTCAAGGAATCCAAAATTCAAATGACTAAGTTTGAATCCCTATAAGTCAATCCTAATCAATTGGACATTGATAGAGAACCAAATATAGACCTATCTGAGGCAAAAATTATGGTCACCCAAACATCAGCCCCTACATCTCAAATTATTTTTAAGCCTTCAAGTAGGGGTAATTACTTCTTGACCACAGGTGATGCTCCTATCTTAGATGATGAATGTCTTATAGCTGGCAATCTAGGATTTGATTAAAACAAGGCATCAAAAGAATTAATAGGGTGCAGTACAAATCAAGAAAAATATTCCATCTCTAATGAATAGAAATTTGATAGAAGATTATCTTCTGATGATGCTTGGATCTTGAAATTTGATGGCAACATTTCTTCCACAGCTGGATACAAATCTCTATTGCTTGGATTGAACACTGCTCAGGGTGAAGAGGTCAAACTCCTTCACATCAAAGGAGATGTTGAACTGATGGTTTGTCAGGGGTCTGATGCTAACAATCAAAGCATGTGCTAGACTAGAATAGTAGAACAACAAGTTATGATGGTGGACCATGCTGCTACAAATAAAAATCAGGCAAAGGAACCCTTCACAGGGAGAGCAAGGAGATATGGTTTTTAGTTTGAAGACCACGTCCTGCCACAGAGCAAAAAGAAGGAAAGACCAAGAGGAAGACGTAGAAAATTGGTTTCTTGGTGGAGAGCTCCATTCACCTATCACTATTTCTAGGGACAAAATGTCTTCTTGTTGGTTTACCAAGATGGTGCACTATTTTCACTATCTCTCAAGAAGCAACATTTGAAATACTTCAATTCTTGAAGTATTAGATCATTGCATATGTATATTTGTATAGTTTTTAATTCTATTTTATTTTGTCTATTTCTATTTTTGATGCCTTCCATTTCTGGGTAGCATGACTCTGCAACCCAATGGTACACATGAAGACATTGGAGAGTCTAGATTCTACTCCTTTATATTCCTTTTGAAATTGATAGAAGTTCCCCAACTGGAGATAGTTGTTGTCCCCCAAAAAATATCAGCTCATTTTTGGGACAACATTTGAACTATTTTGGTCTTATAGACCAAAATTATCTCTTCTCTTTTCAAAATTTGTCTTGGGCATTCAAATTATTTAGTTTTCAAGCTTTTCTTAAATCTATGGTCTCTGTAGGCTTGAATCTACAGACTCAGTAGGAAGAAAAATCTATGAACTGTGCAAGAAAAGGAAAATCTATGGACTCTACAAGCAAGTTCATTTTTATAGGTTCAAAGGCTTCTATAGGTGGTTTTAGTCAAAAGAATTAGTTTTTCAACACTTATTCATTTTTTAGGACTATTTTAGTGCCTTGGTTCAAATAGAAATCTCCATTGGCAAACACCAGCAACAGGTTCAACGGGTTCAAGGTTCAATGGTAGGTTCAACCAAAGGAATAGTTTAATGGCTTGGTTTAACCAAGTGGTTCAATGATTTATTTCACTTAGGTGGTTCATTCCCTTTGTTTCATCATCTTTTGGCTCAATACTTAGTTCATCAGCTTGGTTCATTCAATTGAACCATTGACTTGAACCATTTTTGGTTCAACTGATTGGTTCAACATCTTAGTTCAACAAAATGGTTCATTGCCAAAGTTCAAAGGGGTGATTCAATGCAAAAGGAATATTCTTGAAGGACAAGTTCCCTTGTAGAAGACACTTAATCGACAAAATCACGCTTTGGAAGGGTCGCTTTCAAGGAAGCCAAAAGGTAATTCTTTCATATTTGTTTAAGGCATTTAAAATTGGCTAAGACATAATTCTTTCAAAATTTTGTCCAAAGGAATTCCTTCAAATAAAAAGTCTGAAAGAAGTCAAATAAGTGAATGTGGGCAAAAAATTTTAAGACTTGTTCAAAGACTTGGTGGAACAAATTTCTGCAAACTTTTCGTTCGCAGGAATTTTCCCCAGACTTTTTGTCCGCAGGAATTTTCCCCGAGGAAAATGTCTATGGGAAACATCCATAGGGAATAGCCTAGGGAAAAGCCTAAGGGAATTTGTGAAGGGCCACTAAAGGACCTTGAAGGGCCGGTGCCCTTGTGGGGTACTCTCAGCTGCCAATTTGAAGACACTTCCTGAAGCCGAAGGGTTGCCTGAAGAAGCCTGAAGGCCATTTAAAGATTGTCCAAAAGATAGATACCCTTGCAAGAGGCTATTCCAACTCAAAATAGGTTATTTCTCAAGGCCCAAAATGGCAAGCCCAATCTATAAAAGTGCCAATTGGAAAGTCGAAAGAAGACCAAGGGGTGACGCACCCGAAGACGTCAAATTCAACACAACCATCTAGCCATTGGAAATATAGTGAAGGGCGCGTGAACATCAAATTGAAGACAACAAAATAACTATTGATCCTTTGAACATATAGACTAGAATACATTCATAGATTTCAAGGCCAAGACTAGCAAAAGGTGGGGAAGGAATAGAATAGCAAACTGAATCTAGGACCTGATTCAATTAACCAAAAAAGGAGGAATGATGAAGATAAGATTAGATCGTCAGGTGGACATTGAAATTTGGAAACTTTCAACAAGCATGACTTGTTTCCCTACATTGATAAAATCAAATGGGTAAAATGCCCCTAAGTTCCAACCTATCTTCTTAATAGATTCCAATGCAACATGATGTATTAATGTTCTCGAGTCCTTCTTGAAGAGGATATATAAGGGACTCTCATCTATTGTAATAAAGATCTCTTTTTGACAATTAGAATGAAACTCTGCCCAAATTGTAAGGCATTATTGAGACTTTGAGCTCAAATTTTTGATCATATTTTGTTACTAGAATAAGAAAGCAAGTGACTTTTCAGACTTTGTGCTGTAATATCTTTGTTGTTGAGAAAATTGTTCTTATGTCTTTTTCTTCAATATATTTTATGTTCCTTTAATTCAACAAGCACAATTAGTGATAACAGTTAGGAAGGTGTCCTAAAGAGTCAAGTGTGGAGAGACTTTGTGCCCCCATAATTGCCTTTAGTGTGTTTTCTTTTCATTTCTGCGTAAAGGACCTTGGGGTGACTTTGTACCCTCATTTTCCTTCGTATCTTACTCTTGAGCAATCCAGGTGAATACTTTGTGTTGCATCTCAATTTTTTGGTTATTACATCCTTTTCTATTTTTTGTTATTACTACCAGGAGTATTCTTGTGGTTTGTTGAATAGTACTTTTGAAATAAGAGGAGTGTTTTCTGTCATTTCCCTTGAGGTTTTCCTTTGATCTGCATGCATCATCTCTGAAGAAAGAGAGATGCATGGTTTGTCCTACCCCTGAGTATTATTTTCTATTTATATATATATAGCTTATCTATAAGGAACCTCCCCTTGATGAGAGGAGAGATTAGTCCCCTTCTGATGTAGTAAACCTATACATTTGGATGACTAATCTTCCTACTTTGGCTGATTAGACCTATTTTGTTTATCAGTATGATGATCGACAAAATATTCAACCAACACACGTGACTCCATAGACCAATAGATGAAATCTAGTCTATTAAAAACCCAATTTTGAGTATTCATTTTGTTTCTTATAGAATATACATCCCCAACCTAAGCCATTTTTTTCATTAAATAGTCATAAGTTTTATCCCACCATGAAAAATAAGGGTAAATACCTTTTAACAAAAAATGAGAATGTTTTGAGGTGAGAAAAATTACATTTACCCATGCATACATGTTAGGTAAGTCTAGTTATTTCATTCTTCATTGACATTAAAATATGAAGGCCTATGCCTTCATGCTAACACATATTATAAGGACACACTAGCTAGACATGTTGACTCCTCTAAACATGATGATGTAGGAACATGAATATGTTATCTTTCATGCCTATGAATCCCAAAGGGACATGATGTCCATTCTCACTATCCCTCTAGATGAGACAAAAAAGGAAATATAAGGCTCATACTTAAACACCTACATGTCCTAGAGGGAAATGATGTCCATTCTCCTTATCCTTTAAGATGGGATAATGTAGGAACATTAAGGCTTATGATTTCACACTTGTGTATCCTAGAAGGATGCATTGGATGTGACCTGCATTCCCCACTAACCATGATGATATGGGAATTCAAAGGCTCAAACCCACACAAACCATATGGATGTGGTATATGGGATCACCATTTCTCACTAACATATGTGCCTACATGTAGGCATGCTGTAAATTCTCTATTTATTCTACATCACTTTAATATTTCTCATTTAAAAATCTATAAGTGGTGTTTTTCCTCTACCCCTACCCTTATAATAGTGAATCTTTAATAAAATTATCTCATACCCATTTCATTTCCAAGATCACCATATGTTAATTAACGCGTAGCCTTTCCATCCCATTAAACATTTCTTACCTCCAACCTACTTGATATTTTGGCCCTTGCTTGCCAAACAACTTCTATAAACCTAAAATATAACAAAATGAATTTCAAATACATGGGATACAATACACTACTAGTATTAGACTATGACATTATAAAGATATTTAAATCTCAAACTGGTCACATGGTTTTAGAGGATTTCTATAAAATATTATATTGTATGCTTGACTCAAATCATTAAACACCTAGTAGAAAGTTGTTTACCTCAAGTAGTAACCTTTCCAAATTCATTACAATGTTTGGATCTAGTATTTATTTGTGCCAAATACTAAAACACATAAAAAAGAGAGATAAAAATAAAATTCATATAACTTGTAGAAAAACTGGATGGAGACTCAATGAGCATGACATTGAGTGTTCCCCTCCATGTAAAACTAGTCAACATCAGCATCAAATAGGGAGATACTGATTAGAATAAAAACCCCATCAATACTTAACCACCATTGATAATTATTGGTTGAATCAAAAGAGAGAGAAAGAGACCCTTAAATTTTCATATGACCTTATTCAATATAGATTTTAAATAATAGCTTTTAGATATGGTTACTTTGTTGAATTGGTGGTCAAAAATGAAGATATTGACCTTTCCACCATTGGATTTTCCTCCTAACAAAAATCATTTTTTGAGGAAAGTATTTCATAGAATGGGGTGAGCTAATCTATAAATCTTTGCAATTTCAATTGATAAATGTATAAACCTCAAAGAAATTATTCATGATGTCATACCTAGTATATTCATTAGCTTCCTAGATGGTCTACCTCAAACTCCCCCAATGAGCAACTTGTTGAGATCAACATACCCCCATTTATGAAAAATAGAGACCCTTGTTCAACTTTGAACCTTATCATTGAAAACTTGTTATGTTTTGTAAATTATCTATATTTGAAGATCATCCACACCTATTGAAGGTGGCCTATATTATTCATAATATTGCTTTAGCTTTGCCTAATATTTCTAACAGTGGATCTTCATGCTTCATTTTCAAGTTTCATGGGACCCCATTAAATGAAGTGGAGTTCAATTTATAGATTAATCCTCATTCAAGCTTTTACAAGTTTTTGGTCTATAATAACTTGAGATAAAACCTATGTTCTAAACTCTTTGAAACCCTCCTTTGAAAAAACACTAGCTTAGACCCTTCAGTTTTAATTTGAAATTCATGAGTGTATAATTAGTGGGAACACTTTGGAAGATGCAATGAACTATGTCTAATATTTATGCTAAGACTTAATCATTTTTTAAACACGACTAATCCCTAGCCTAAAATTCATGATTGTCTCTTTATATTTCACCTACCTTATTCCCTTCTATTTTAAAATGGGTCTAACTTTCATTATGCAGGGTCCATTACTTTCCTAGATCGACCTCACTTTATGTTTCATGGTCCCTTTTGGTACTTTGCCTAACATCTTATCCCTAAGGCCTCATTCATGTTTTTTAACATAAAAGAGACCTTAGACCTAGGACTTTAGCCTAAGTCTTTACATTGTCCCAAGCTCTAACTTAAGTGCCTTTCTTCTTTTCAAGATTAATGGTTTACACTTTATCAGGTAGCCTTGATTAAATGAAGCAAAATTAACTTGATGTAAAAGGATCCAATGCATTTAACCTATTTCACTTGATCACTTAAAGCATAATCAATGGTTCATGAGAACCTATACGAAGATCAACACACTGTGGTCTCTCTATAGGGTTAATAAAGTCAAAAGATTAGAAGCCTGATAGGGCCTCCACATGGCACACATGCATTTAAACTCAATATCAAGAGAAAATTAAGATAATATGTAGTGTTTTAATAATTTAGGGGGTCATCATTTTATTATGTTTTAAAAATTAGGATATGAATTAGTCTAATTTTTATATATATGACCCCGAGCTAACTTGATCCATTTTATGATTGCATGGACCAATATCATGCATCTATTCAGATTATGATCCATGGTCTATTCTCAGTCATAAGGGATTATCTGATAGAGTATATTAAACCTAGACTTTTATAGGACCAACTACATTTAGGGATTAAATTTGACACTCTTCTATCCGTCATTTGATGTTTGTGAGGCCATCATTGATGTGCATGAGGATGTAAAATTTTATCCCATATGAAATGTTACTAGAGCTTAAATTTTACTATCACACCTATCATTTGACATTAGCAAGGTTTTTATTAATGTGTGTAAGGCCATCAAAATTTAGCTCAATAGCCATTTTCACCTAAGATAAGAATACACTTAAGTCTTGCTTCTTAATGTCAAAATTGGTATCCCATAGACTAATATGATTTATTAAAATCCATGTTTAAGCTCAAGATACTTATAAATAGGTTTGGAATTATATATATGAAGTTTGAATATGATGCTATAATATAGTTATTTTTTTAAACATTAACCCAAACCTTATTCTACATAATCCTCATGGCCCTTTAAAACTAATAGGATTAGTTGGATAAAAAGGGACCATAACAATAAGACTTGGCTTAGGAATTTTAATTTAAAGTTTTATCATGTTTATTAACATAATAAATCCTTAGGTTAAAACATTTCATGAAATCCTTTGTTATTCAAGACCCCCCTTCTAATGTATTTTAAAAACATAGCCTAAATACTTTGGTCTAATGTTTGTTTCATGTTTATTAAGCAAATAATGGAACTATAGCCTAAAATATTTATCCTAAGTCCTTTATATGTCGTAATGGTAATTAAAGTTTGTGTATATACATATGATCGATGGTTCATGCTTCATTGAGAAATAAAGATCAGACATTGCAAAGCCAAGATGGAATTTTTAATGAAGCTCCAAGGAAGTGTGAGACCACCACATGGCGGAAGCCTAACAATACCCAGACTAATGATGCATAAATATCTAAAGGTCCATAGAACTACTAGGTAGCATGACCATGAAGCTCAATGTAGATGGAGATAAGTGACAGACAATTCCTAGGATTGAGATCAATGGTTCACATTGATCCATACATGAGGATCAGATGGTGTGAAGTGAAAGGATAATTTCAAATGAAAATGATGAGTTTTTCAAAGACATTATGAAAATGTCTAAAAAATTGTGAGTGAGATTCCACATAAAAGCCACATGGGCATAAGATAACAAAATTAAATATTTTATGAGATCAAAAAGGTAAAGGTATAAATACAAGGGTTGAAATAAAATCCAAGGCACACATTCACCTAAGTCCAAGTAAACCATCACCATTAAAGTTTAAAAAACCCATAGCCTCTACTAAAATCCCTAATTTAATCTTTAATTAATCACATTTGAACTATAAAAGCTTAATTGTTGTTCAAATAAGTCCAAACTATGCTGAATGAAGTTTTTAGAACTAGTACTAAATAGTTTATGAAATTCATAATCATTGTAGCCACAAGGAAACATAGAGAAGACATGAAGATATATCTAACTAAAGACTTAGAAAGAAGGGTAGTTAAAGACAAAATGCTTGATGCCTTGTCCTTAAACACTAGGGATAATACTTGGTCTAAGATATTTTGGATAATTGATGAGTTAAAACCTATAACCAGAGAAGAAGAGAAGATTTCATCATTTAAGACAAGGCATTATGACCTGGTTGTAGAATAGATGGCAAGTGTTCACCACATAATGGATAAACTAGAGGTACTCCATTGTATTGATGTCCTTTTTCCTATTTTTATGGAATGTAAAATTTAAAAAGGCATGCTAATCAATGAATGTAATCATAAATGCATTACCTATGTATCCCTCATTGCATTTGAGAGCTACTACAAGGTCCCCAAGCCCTGGGTAGATGTTCCCACACTTATTTAATGGGCTAATAAAAATGACCTTAAGACCATTTTGGAATCATGGCTATATTTTTGAAGCCAAGTGTTTTATGACCCTAGTGGGAACATTCCCATCAACCAATTCTAGCCTAAAATTAGAGTGATAATGACCCTAATTAAAATAATCTATGTAAGTCATACAACCACTTACATTGACAACATGTGGGTGACCCTAGTCTGTTACATGATAAAAAAAGAGATAAATCCTATTCGTGAACTTATTAGCACATGCTTTTGTAGATAAATCACTATGGTTAAAAAAATACTAGGAGGGGATTATATATGATGTTGTACATCATTGATGCCCTAATTTTCACAATTGAGATCCATAACTTCAAGGGATGGTCTCTTGAGAGGACATAAACAGTGGCAGAATTTTTTTCCAAATTGCATATCTTCAAATACAAAGAGCATATCCAATTTATATGTGATTTCATCTATCCTCATTTAAATGAAGCCTTAATAGAAACATCTATACTAATAATCATCCCATTGGTAAATAAATTCATTAAATCCATTAGAGATATATGGTTTTACTTGGACACCATGGTTATTCAGATTGAAGGAATAGAATGCACTCCATTAAGGTTACCAGTCCATGTTCTAGATAAGTTGGATGAAAAAGAAGTAGCATTCCAAATATGCAATGGTATATATGGTGCTTATAGGGAGAAAAATAAAATATTTCTACATACTCTACCCCTAGATACTGGTAACACCATCTTTTAGTATTGGAACAGTATTGAAGATGTTGCAATACATAGAGCCTCTTTAAAATTATAGCATGATGACTTAAGGTAATGGAACCCAAATTTCAAGGTGATAAAGCTTATGATCATCACTCAAGTGCCTATTATATCATGTACATGAAAGCTTCATCATTATATGAGGTTTTAATAACATTAAAGAAAGTCAACGTCAACCTGAAGGCAAAATTGATAAGGGATATGAAGGGGAGTGATGACATTTGATAACTCAATCCAAAATAGTACCACATTTTGGGAGGTCAATCTTCTAGCACTCCCCCAACCCAACCACATATACGAACACAATAGTCTAAAGTACACATTGCAAAAAAATATGAAGTATAGAATGAATAAAATCTTGAATAAAGTAGACTTAGTGAAGGGCCATCATCTTTAGCCAAACTTAAAATACCAGAGTCCCCCATTGAATATATAGATGTAATTATATTAGATCTAGGAGAAATAGTATAAGATGCATTATAAACATTGGCAATTACCTATAAATTAGATGAAGAATTTGAATAAGTAGATGAACCTTGGTCTCAATCTAAGGAAAGGTTAGAGAAAAGGATAAAGGTAAGTATGTAGCATTGGACTTAGTACCCATTTCTCCCCCATAAAAAAATGTTAAACTAGCCTTAATTCTTGTAGGACCAAAGAAACCCAGAGTGACCTTCACCTACCCATTGAGTGATGTAAGTATCTTAAGTGATAAAACTCCAATACATGGGCCAATCATTCTTGAGTGGTTTATATGTGTGAAGTTACAAAAGATACTAACAATGCACCATTAGTGGGGAATCACAAATTTAGTGAAAATTTATGTTCATGAAGAACTCAAAGCTTAGATCCTAGAGATGAAACAAATAGAAGAATAGATAAATATGACTACCCATAGGAGATCAAATGTCACTCAAATTAATACTCCTAAAACTTCAAGAGGAAAACAAGTTGAGTTACCTACTCCAAAAGTGATTAAATCATCAGTTGGGGATAGGTTTAACCCAGAGTCTACCATCATCGAGTGATTAATTGAAAAAATGGCCATGATAGGAGAAGAGTTCACCTTCCAAAAGGTTGAATCATTTGTAGTCTTGATTCTAGTGGCTACACAAAAACAAGGGAAAGATATTAGAGGTGGCTCAAGCTTAGAGTGATCAATTGTAGACAATGATCAAGGGTCTTCTCCAAGAAAACAAGAAACTAAAAGAATATTTTGTGTTGTCCATTCATGAGGACAAGTTTAATAAATTTGAGGATGCCATGGTAGGTTTGTTCAACCTTTTTTAATCAACTAGAATAAAATAGAAGGAAATAGAGATTCAAATCTCTAAGGCAATAGGCCAAGTTAGCCAATGGTAAGCTACAATCTTCCTAGTGAAAGAACAAGTAAAGACTATATCTATAAATATAATTTGAGGTTTTATAACTATTAGTAAGGGACATTTGAATATGGCCATGGCCATATCGGTGGTCAAAATTGATGCCCTAGATATCTAGTCTAAGGATATGGAAAGCCTTGTTAAAGCCTTCAAATAATTATAGGATAAAATGTCCCATATCTTAGATAGCTTGACCAAAGTGTCTATATCTATTAGCCCACTAGGTCTCATAGGGGATGAAGAATTTAAATAAATAACCTTATAATTTATGTAGATAGTGAGAAAATAAGGAGAGAACCAAACAATAGAGGGCAATAATTAAGTCATTAGTTTACTTCTCTCTTCTATGGAAAATATAAGAGATGCCAAGGGCATCAACTAGGCTATGGAAGAGATTGAGAAGGACCTTAAGGAAATATAATACTATGGTCAAGAGCTTTTCTTGAGGTTGGAAATGGTCAAGAGCTTTTCTTGAGGCTGGCAATTAATCTCTAGTTCATCAATAACCAACACTACATGCTAAGGATCCTTCAATAAAAACAATTAATAACATCAACCTAGGATCCACCAGCTAGCTAAGAGTGTTTTGTTCCATTCAAATTTTGGAATATTCATTGTAAATGTACATGTATTTTGTTATCACATTGCCTAAGGATCATTTCATTTTGTAAAGTTTAGTGTATTTTAAGGATTATTGTAAAATGATAGATGTCCTTATACACTTGTTAGTCAATGCAATTGATCGACATGCTTCCTTGAAACCTATAAAATGAGCATTGTCTATTGTTAAAAAGATGTATTTCTAAGAGCTAGAAACTACATTATAATTTGAAAGAAATTTAATAGAAGTAGGTAATACTGTAAAGTTTGTCTCAATTTGTTTATGTGAATTTCCATCGTGGGTTCTCTCTCAATTATCTATTTTAACTATTAGATTTTAATGGTTTTATAGAATTTTATATGTGCATCTATAATATAGGTTTCTCATTTGTGTAAATGATAAATTAATTGAATGTACTTAGCTTTACTTCATTTCATTTCATTTTACACAAGGATGTGTTATGTTGTTTTATTACATCAGTAAATCTTTAAAGTAAAGTTAGGTCCTACTTGTACACTTGCATATTATCCTTAGATACTAATTTGGTGTGTAGTGGGATTTGAGTATATGCTATATAAAATCATACACTAGTTTAATTCAAGCTCATTTGGTATCTAAACCTTGTCATAATGTTTAAGACAAATATCAAAAATCACAAACTTTATTTCCACCCTACCTTTCCTTTTGCTTCTTTTTTTAAATAGATCACTATATCTAAAAATCATTATAAAAATTCATTATAGAATAGTATTAAATTATATATTTATCATAATTCATCAGTACTAGAATAAGTGCCTTTTACCTCACAAATATTATTAAGGACCAAGGTGGCTCCCTATCACCAATCAATATAAATGTTGTGGAATGGTCTACATGCTCTACCTCTATTTCACCAAAGATAATATAATTATCATAACCTACAACTCATGATTTGAAATCCTTGAATTCTAAAATTATAAGTGTTACTTAAACACTGAGATCACCTATGATACACATAGAGGTATCAATAGGTGAAAGCTCCACTGGTGCTAGAAGGAGGGTCTTGTTTCTTCATAAAATCTTTGTTGGTTTTGGTGAGTTTTGGTTAAAGATCACGCTATTCTTTATCGATATATGATTTTTTAGAAATATTTGTGTAAATATTGGTTTTATTTTTAGTTTTAGACCTATCTTTGTGCTTCTTTAGGCAACGATCATTATTCTTTAGGAGTATATGCATAACTATGTTAAGAATAGCTTTAGCTTTCATCAATTCAAAAAGGTTGAGGTTAGTGATAGCCATTTTGGTTAAAAATTTATATATCCTTTGAAAATTTGAACTCATTTGAGATTATAAGTGTAAATATCAATCATATTTAAATATTTGGACATATTTTTGTGCTATTTTAATTGAAGATTGTAGTGCTTTGTTGATCCTTTCATGGATCTTTATAAAAATTTCTTAATGTGCAAGTCTAACCTGGGTTCTTTGTAAATATTAACTTGAATCATCATATTTTAGACATAATTTAAAATCCTCAAGCTATAATTTCTTAAAATCATAATGAGATCACATTCAGAAACAAGAGAGCCTCTTCTAGAACTAGATATCCATAGGAAAGCTAGGTGAGCCAAAGGTAGGTGTAGATGTTCAAAGTCTTTACCAGATTCACCACTCCAAGGTACTTATATTTTAAACCTTCATCAAGGTATGGTGTGATTATGTGATTCCTCCATCAATATACTAGGTGTAGTGCATGATCTCCACTATAATCCTAAGAAATATTTGCCAATGTTTAGTCCAAATGGTATTGTAACTACTGAAGATAAAATTAAATCATTTAAAATTTCATTAAGATTATTAAATGTCATCCATGAAGATTTATCTTGTAGTTTTTCTCCTTTTACATTCAAGGATACCCCATATGAATGGGTCCTTAATTTTCTTGATAATTACATTACTTATTAGGATGGTTTTAATAATGTCATTGTTGACCAATCTAGCAAGGTTATTAGTCTCTACATTTTATACAAATAATTTACCACCATCAAAAGAGATGCCAGTGAGTACACAAGGGTATTTAATCATAGGTTTTAGAATATGTATAAATAGACCATATAGACCTATAAAGCTGATGATGCTTTGGAATTAGAAATATATAAATATGACATAGATATTATGAATTTTGTGTTCCTAAAGAGGTATCTCCCAGTCACAGCCACCTTATCTCATGTATATTATTAAGAAATGATAATTAATGAGAAAATACATCCCTAAGGACAAATTCCATACTCTGTCACAAATATTAATCCATATATGCCTACCTTGAATATATTTACTGACAAAAATCATAATAGGCTAGTCGTGAATCAGATCCCAATGTTAAACCAATTACCCTTGACCCAAGTTTCCCCTAATTATCAAAAGGCATTCGTACCAACCTATGGTGCTAACCAAGTTCATAACTCTGAGAACCCTAAAAGTGAGAATGAATCTATTTTAAAAATGGTCCAAAAATTTAGCATAGACTTCCTTCAGTTACAAAATTAGGTTTGTCATACTAGTGAAAGATCAGGTTGGAAATTCTCATTCCAAAGATTTAATATACCCAATAATAGGTTTTATAATGATAACTTTCATAACAATAAGAACAATGAATTGTCTACTGATAAGAAGAATATGGGCTTTAATCTTATTGATAATGCATTAATAGATTACTATAAAGTTCATTATACTTATAAGAATGGAAAAATTTATTGCATTAAATTTTTTAAATCTTTTGAAGCCTTTAAAGAAGATTTGGACACTTTTGGGCTAGTACCTAAAAAATATAATGGTGTAGGTACTTCAGGATTGAAGCCTACTAATCAGACCTTCATGGTGGAAATGTTTGATTTCCCCTTCAAAGAAGATAATGAACTTGAATATATTCCTAAATAATTTAATGCCTTCCAGTAGTTCCTAAAGAAAACATATCCTCTAAGGAACATAAAATATAGGTATCCTTTGACTACTTTAACTCCTCTAAACAAATTTGGTACTCCTCTAGATACTACATTGGATAATAACCTAGAACCTCCAAAGGGAATTATTTATAAACTTTGTATTGATACATTTATTCCTTTAAATAAAATTGGGTATAATATTGTGGAGGATATGAAGAAAATTAAAGCTAAAATTACATTACATGAACTAACATAGTTAATTGAACAAAGAGATCTATTGATGGAATCCTTGTCAAAAAAACCTAACAATATGTCCAAGACAAATAATGAAAATGTATATATGTACAAATATAAGACAAAGTCCCCACCCTTATTTATTATAGTCATAATTTTTGGTAAGATCTTTCATAACTATTTGTTGGATTTTGGTGCCTCTATAAATATTATGCCTATAGGTATTTGTAAGCAACTCAATTTGACACCCATTAAGTCTGATAGGGTTATCACCTAGTTAGATAAGTCTACGGTCAAGGTGGTTGAATAATTTATAAATGTCCACATTAAATTATCTTCTAAGACAAGAGTACAACAATTCATAGATATCCAAGTGGTCGATATCCCTGATGCCTATGGATTACTTTTAAGCGGAGAATGGACAAAAGCTTTAAATGGATATATGTCTAAAAACTACTCACATCTATGGATTCCATGGAAAGGAGTTCCAAATCAAATTAGAGTGGAAAGAGAAATAAGGATGAAATATAAGATTAAGGAATATTATGATATCAATGAAAGGGTGAACATAGTTGACTCTGATTTGGGAGTTTTTACTCATGAAACTACTAAAGCAAGTAACGTTAAGCCTTCTCATACTATTCCTAGATTATGGAAGATGCATTTTAATAAGGCTGCATGTAAATCTAGATCTAGGGTGGGCATTATTCTAAATAACTATATTGGTAATAAAATCATGCTTCTTATAGACTCTAGTTCCCATGTACCAACAATCTCATAGAATATGATGATCTCATCCTAGGATTGAAATTTGTCATTAAGAAAAAAATCAAGGAACTAATAGTTTATGGTGACTCGGAACTAGTAGTTATTTAGGTAAAGAGAAAATATTAATTCAAATTGTCATACCTTAAGAGGTATAAATTTAGGGTCTAAGATCTAGTTGAGTTTTTTTATGCTTTTAATATTATGTCTATCCCTAAGGAGGAAAATAGAGTTGTTGATGAGCTAGACTCTACCATGATTGATATTATGCCTGACTAAAAGTCACCAAACTTTAGTATTGAGTTAATACATTGTCCTTTAATCCCATATAATGTAAACTATCTATAGGTTTTTAGTGATGACCAACAAATCCTAAACTTCATTACTAATTTGGGAGCATTTGAGGCCCATATAATAGATGAGGCTGATGAAACCACCCTTGAGGATAAATTTGATGGCAAAGTCATTCATCTAAATGATAACAATATCCCAAAGGTAATGATTTATTTACAAAGGTTGTTTGATAAATATAAGTTATCTTAAGTCTCTAATATTACTAAATTAAGTGGGAAATAGTACAATGCAGTTGATCTTGGACCTTAGGATCAATCTCAACTGGTCAACATTAGAAAAGCCTATACTAGTGTTGAAAATAAAAGAACCAAAGAACTATTAACAAAATACAAAGATGTGATAGTTTTTTCATATGATGAATTCAATATTTTTGAGTTAAGAGTCATCACCCATACCATACCTTTCAGAGAGAATTGCAAACCTTTTAGAAAAAGTAGAGGCCTATAAATCCTATTTTAGAACCCATGATTTTCAAAGAAGTCAAGAGATTGTTAGATGATAGAATTATATTTCCCATCATATACTCTACTTGGGTTGCTAATTTGGTACTAGTTAGGAAAAATAATGGTGAAATCAGATTATGTGTTGATTTTAGAAATTTGAATAGAGCATCTAGAAAGTATAATTATCCTCTCCCATCTCTTGACCAAGTAATACAAATTGTTTTTGGTTCTACCATGATTTCATTCCTTGATGGGTTTTCAAAATATAATTAGGTACTAGTGAATAAGTAATATAAAATGAAAACACCATTTACAATGAAGTGGGGCACCTTTACCTATAACAAAATGCATTTTGGACTAATCAATGTAGGATCTACCCTATAAAGATCCATGAACCATGCCTTCCAAGGTTTGATTGGTAAATGCATCATACTTTACATGGATGGTCTATTTGATTTCTCTAAGAATAGGGAGGACTAGTTCATAAATTTACAATAGTTATTTGAAAGGTACAAAAGGTATGGAATTTCCCTCAACCCTAAGAAAAGCATTTTTTGTGTCACTGAGGGAAAATTGTTAGGATATTTAATTACTAAATATGTGATTTCTACACATTCAGAGAGAATAGAATCTATATCAAAGATAAAACCTCTCAATAATAGAAAATAATTGAAATAACTTTTTGGAAAGATAAAATTTGTGAGGAAATGAATTTTTAGATTTGCATAAATTGCCAAACCATTAAATGATATGCTGAAGAAGGATGTTAAAGTCTCATGGAGTGAAGAATCAAAGAAGTCCTTTGGGGAAATCAGAAGGGTGATCAGTCAGACTCCAATCTTGATAAGTCTAGACATTTCAAAAGATTTTTCCTTTACTATTTTGCCTCTAAGCACACCATTTCTCCTATTTTAACACAAAACATATATGGGTGTGATAATCTAATTGATTTTATGAGCACTAACTTTAAAAATGCTGACTTAAATTATCATTTGATTGATAAACAGTCTTTTGCATTAGTTAAAGCTATCAAGAAATTTAGGTACTACATTTTTAGGAATAAAGTGTATGCCATTCTTCTAGATTGGACCACTAAGTTAACGCTAAGTTAGAATGAGATTGGATAATGAAGAGGTAAGTAGATATCTATTCTTTAACAATATGACATAGAGATGAAGACTGCAAAGTTGGTAAGGTGTCAAGGTTTGATCCAAATGATTGCCAATACTATCCCTAAACTAAGTATTATGAAAATTTATTAGAAGAATTTTCAACCTAATGATTGGTAAGATCCCATCATTCACTTATTGATTAATGGCCCTTATCCTATAGGATTAACCAAGGAGTAAATAAGAGCACTGAGGCTCAACGAAAATCACTATATGATCAAGGATGGAATCTTATACTAAGAGAACTTCAAAGGCGTGTAATTAATATGTGTCTCTAAGGAAGAAGCCACTAAAATAATGAGCATGTTTCATGAAAATTTAAGAAGTGGAAGCCCATCTATAATAACCACATCCCATAAGATCCTAAGGGTTGGCTACTATTGGCCCGCCATTTTTAAAGGTTCTCATAGGCATGTAAGATAATGCCATTCATGCTAGGTCTTCAGCACAAAAGAACCAAAAGCAACAATATCATTACAACCAATACTGATTCATAACCCCTTTACATAGTGGGGGTTGGATTTTGTTGGTGTAGACACTAGAAAACCATACTAGATGTCAAAATTCCTCAGGATACCTTAGGAACCACCTAGCCTTCCATGACTCACTGACCAACTTATTAGACCTTGGGTCTAGTTATTTAATTAGCTAATTAAAATCAATCACTTAATAACAAACATTAACCCACCCTTTTTAACTCACCTTGACCCTTTGCCTCTAGACACATGACCACCAATGGTCAGCTTGACCATCAACATTTGACCTGATCATCGATGGTTTGGTCCTCACCCTTCTAACACATCACCATCTATGTGTAAGCTAATGAGGAACAATTAAATATTTTCACCTTATGTGGTGATAATGAACTACCAAGAATTGAAATTAGTAAGCCAACCTACTAGCTAACCTTCTATCATCCATCTCCTTTTACTGATAAAAGGAGGGAAGTAAGAAGTGAAAATATCCATCATAAAGCATTTATTACACATAAGTATTCAAGTTCTCTAGCCACCTAGTCTTATTCTAGTGATTTAGCATTAACATCAAATATCTAGACCTTTATCAAAATTGGTCTCAAGGTACCAGTACTATTAATCTACCAAAATTACTCCAACCATCAACCATCAACCACTTAACAAGAAATAGGTATATTTGTAATTTAACATTGTTATTTTGGTTTCTCACCTTTATACCTCACTAGACCTTTCTACACATATCTTCTAATATCCCCTTCCTAACTAGATCCTTAACATACCATTATCAAACCTTTGACTTAGCCTATAACCTCTTTTTTGAGCACTTCAAAAAATCCATAGGTAACCACCGATGGTTAGCACAACTACCAATGCTCACCCCCAACCGTCGATAGTTACCCAACCTTATATGGTTAACCCAACCACTGTCGATAATTGAAACCATTGATAGTCACTATGGCATGATAAAATAGCTATTTATTACTAAACCCTTACCCCCAACCAAATTTGAATTTTTGTGTTCTTACCTATTCACAAATCCCTACTTGATTTTTTGAGCCTGACTTAAACTATCTTAGCACTAGTATTGACCCTCTTTTATTATATTTAGTCATTTTTTTATCAATCATTTATATACTTCTTATGTTTCATTTTAGTTACTTTATGTTATTTTATTCAACTATTTTTCTTTTATCATTTTTAACTTAATTATTATCAAAGAGTGGATTAACAACCTCCTAGCAAGC